>VTPC01089756.1:1157935-1212417 GCA_011009095.1 Ignelater luminosus | reverse complement strand
AAAAAGTAACTCTTAGATCCTTTTGAATTTATGCACATTTATTTCAAACTTTTGCAATCTGTTGGCATCAAGCATCGACGAATAATAGAATATATAGCAAGTGATCTTTAATCGAATCTCCCATACCATAACAGTCACGTTGTCAATGAAGAAGAAGAAGAAAAAATCATCACTGCAGATGAAATATGGTCTTTATTAGGTCTTTCAGACTCTACCAAAGAATCTCTTTCTATATGTATTGTTTGTGCTTAAAACAAGGATTGACAGAGCGATGCTATTTCTTCGCAAAGTGCAGTTAAAGAAACATTGTTCTTCAGCTCTAAAATTTATTAGTCTAAAAGTCAAAATTAGTTATTGTTATTACTTCTAATCTATTTTACTAAAAAGGTATAACACTTAGATATAGCGTGACTTATCTTTTGAAGATCATTAACATTACAAGCAGTATTTTCAGAATGTTGAGCCAAACGAATAGAATTAGCGATCAAATACAACAATGCGAGAAGGCTTAACGTGAAATAGGAAAGATTAAGTAAAGTCCAAAGCTGATCAAAGGAAGAAAGATCGTCTCTTTTATTAACAATTGAAACAAATAAACTCATGATACCTATAAAGTTAACACTCTTTTTCTAACCTTTTTGGAGTAGAAACTGTCTGCGACGATCACTGATCACTTTTGTTTCACTTTTTCTAGAGAGCTTATATATGTATACGAACACGCGTGAAAAAGCTCGTCTCGACCTGCTCTACCACCAACTCCATTAACCTTCTTAATAAAAGTAAATACAAACGCAGAGCGGGCTGCATCCTTGAACGACCAGTTTGGTTGACCCAAAGTCAAGCTTTGCCCTCCATTAACCTTCTTTACAGAACTAAAAATGAATACGTGTCCTCCCACGTTTGTCTCATACGGGATGGCAAGACGCAAAAAATCTCAGTTTGCCTCAGGTCGCATCAAGTTTCGAAGATCCACATATTTAATGCAGAAACGTCTTATCTACCAAATATGCCATCCTTGTATGGTTTTACAATATAGCACTAGCACTAGCTGTAAGCAATAAATTGAGCTTTAGTATCTCAATTTTCTTTTCAGTTAATTGAAGCATCTGCACCATATAAGGTAGATACATGATTTGACAACAGTTTGGACAATTTTACAAAATGCCAAAATTATTTTAAATTACTATGTGCAGATAACGTTTCAGGTTAGGTAGATACTGAATATTAACTGTGATCGCCAAGTCAAGATCGACTGAAGATTATCTAGAGAAAAAACTAAAACATTCATCCCGGTGTTTCTTGTGCAGTATTATAGTAGCCTACAGGGTTTTCAAAACAATCATTTATGAGTTGTTTCGATATGGTCCACAATTTTGACAATTGGAATTCAGTTTAAGATAGTTGCCATAGTCTACACAGTCAATGTTAAATTAGCCAATCTTCCTTTTTGAAATGTCTCGAACTCGTTTGCCCTAAATTTGATCTTTTCGGCTAAAAGGACTTTTTGGATCGGTTGGACTTTTACTTAATAAAGCTTTCAATAGTCTTTGCTGCCAAGGCAAAACAATGCAATTCCAAAAATGTCTACTATTTCAAACGTTTCGTATTCTGTAGATCAGTTTTGGAATTAATTCTCTGCAATTAGTTCGAAATTGATTTTCTCAAAATGTATTCTATTATAATGTTTTGCCTTTATAGGAAAGTAATGTTGTCGAATACAACATTGATGTTTACATCAACTAATTTGTTATTATCTGTACTTTACTTGACACAGACGACATATTTCTTAGCCAATTCTATTGATTTTGCAATTTTGTAAAAAGCAAACTGCTTTTATTGATTCATCATCTTTTGAAGAGTTTGATAGACAAGAAGAGGTTTAGAGGATCTAACCCCCTTCCCCGAAATCAGTTTCATTTTTACGATTTTCTTCAGGATGCTGCTACCACAAAAATTATTGTAGTTACCCTCCCCCCCAAAGAAAAATTCTGTGTAGGGTCTTGGAAATCTGTAAAGAATGAATTTGGGATTTGGACAGTGTTGGTCTTTGTCTTGGTCTAAATTGAATTGGAGTTTTCAAGTTTTTTTTGAAATTCAGATTTTTTTCGACCAGCAGATATAGTTGTTATTAACTATTACTTTCTCTTGAAAAAGATTCTGTCTGATAACAAATATAATGCGGTGTCCAGTTCAGTCTTGAGTGTAATAACTTTTAGACTTTAGAAAGGCGATTTTAACAAACAAATTGTGCGAGTTACAGACTTCTTTTGGCCCAATAGGACCTTTAAGACTTATCGGGTTTTCTTAGATCGGACAAGGTTTCCAAGACGCTTGGGTTTTTTAAACCAGTCGAGTGTGTTGAGTCTTGTAAAAAATACAGTTTCAATCTTTAAACTTAATCTAGCGTCATAATATCGGCCTTGCAGGAGTGAGTATAGGGTGATGTTTCTCGGAAAATATAAGAAGCTTGAACCATTAATAACAAATCTGTTTTGTTGGACTCAGAGAAACAAAATGTGTTTACAAATGTATTTGTATTTGATGTTCCTTACACTTAGATACAGTTGCGTTCACACACAGTCTGCATCTTTTATATCCGATACTGTCGTATCTAACTTCTGACGTAAGCCGACCTCAGTAGTTGGTCGGTTAAAAGGCCAAACCTGAAAGAACTCTGTCGTAGAATACGGTACGAAACTGAAACCGCTATGCCCGGTTGCAGGTGATCCATTATATGTCGAAGTTCAATAGAAGACTATAACAGATTGATCGTTAAAACAAGATCTACTGTGATACATAAAAATGGACCTTTGTAGAACAAACTCAAACTGAGGGCTACCATAGATGGCTTGTCAAAGGGTGTCATGGATGCAAGTGGCTTATCGAAAGGGAACCTTAATCGTTGGTTACAAAACCTGACACTAATCCACCGCAGGTGGCCAGTTGAAGACCAATTATTTTATATCGATTTTAAAATAAAAATTAATAAATAAAAGTAATAATAATAATTAATTAACAACACTACTTTTGTATCACAACTTACCGTGACGGTCTCCCCACTTAGCTTTAACTGTATTTTGGACTTTAAGAGGGTGTGAAATTTTTCTGAAAGACTGAATTTTTTGCAGTTCATGCGATATTAAAGATTTGTTATTAGATATTAGTGAAAATTTTATTACTAAAATTGAGTCACTATTCCAAAAAAAAGTTTTATTTATTTATCCTGTAGAAAAAAATTACTTTTTGTAAATTAAAAGTTTGGTATTTAGACATTGTACAATATTATTTAAGTATCAATAAATTCTTCCAAGTCAAAGTTCTGCGTGTCTCTTCTTGTTTTATTTATTATCATTGGCGAGGACTGGCGATAAATAAAGTTATAAAGAATAACAAATTAATGCTATAAAGAATCAATAAATGTTTGATGCTACCTAACTTCTTACATAAAAAAATGAGCAATACAATTTACAACATTGCCATTACTATGCAAATTTTGTAAGATAGTAAAACCCTCTCCTATTCAACTAATCAAAACCTTTGAACCGCTGCAACTAAATTACGTCATCGTAACTCTTACACTGCATATAAACTAAGAACTTTTTGGTTTTTATCAGAAAGTAAGTTGGCATATCAATATGTATGTTGTAGACTTTATGCATGCTTTAAATTACAATTTGTAGGTTCAAAAGACTGGTCTACTGAAGAGATATTACGTGACTTAAGTGATTTAATTTTAGAAAAATAGTTTGTTTTGTAGTTAGGAAGATGTCTAGATTATATTACGCTATAAAGTACATATATTCATTTACGGAAGATCTGAATATTCATTATATAACTATGCGCAAACATCAACTTAAGTGAAACTATAAACGAAGTCAGTAATTTTGTCCCGAAATCAAATTATCAACAAATGACTGAGTGCACATCAGTTGCAGCCATATATTTAGAAATTACCACCCCAATAAGAACTATTTATAGATTTTCACAGTTGGCAACAGAACATTTCAAGTTCTGATTAGTGTTCTAACTCGATTACGATAACATATAGCATCTAGGGTGATAATTGTTCTTCTACACATTCGAACTTGAAATGGCTATTACTTGCCTTCGTCTACACGATACACTACTCAACGTTACAAACTTTATAAGCAATTGGTGGAAGTTGCTCAAACAACTTATACACGAGTTTAACAATCTTGCCTCATTTCACAAAGCGATTTTCAAAGAAATTCCATTTTAAAATGGTTTTCTGAACCCTTTGATTTTACTTTTTGAAATAAATCTTGCTGCAGCGTATATGTTATTATTATTATTACTATGTATGATTACAATGTCAGTAGCAGATGACTTGAAAGGAATATTTCTTTACCGGTATTGGTCAACGTTATTTAACATCTAGATTTTCAAGTTTCTAAAGAAGGAGATCAAACTGGAGAAAATGTAGATTTTAACAAAAATATAGATCTGTATTCTTTTCAACCTAACCTCACTTTTACATTGAGATCTATTATATGCGTAATTTTGATTAAATACTTAATTGTAAAAAGTTGATACCGTAAGAGAATTTCGAACAGCAACAAAAGACCAGATTTTCAGGAATGGTTTCGGACATTCCTACAAACAAAAAATGTTAGAACACCCTGTATATTTTCAATAAAAGAAAAGCTCTTAACTGTTATGCCTTCTATTCATCATACTTGAGTTACATACTGACATTAATTACTACCGTGGTGCCTGATTATCATTGAAGAGTAACATAAAAAGCCCTGACTAAAAAAGTTACCATTTTTCATTTGCTTTCTAATAATAAATTTATAAGATTTTATTTGCTTATAGAACTGAAAGCGTAACCTTCTTGACCTCAAGATAATAATAAATTTTAAAGACTTTAATAGAAAAATGTAAATGAAAAAAAATATCAAAGAATAACTTTGATATGCTGAAGCATTTAAAACTATTAATAAAACTACTGGAAATATTACTCCATAGAAACAAAAACACAATTTAGTTTAATTGAAGAAAATCTACTTTATTTAAAATGTAAATACTAAAACGCTGAAAAAAGTCGAAGTAACAATAGGGAATTCTAATAATACGAAAGTGACTAGTAATTGAGATGTAGTATTAAAAAGGCTTAAGCCTTTCAGGAATATTTAAATGTAGACGTTAACAGAGAAACCAAGTGATGCAAAGACAAAAACAAAAAAGGAGTTTCATAAGTAAACTTTATGAGAATTATATTTTTACCATTTAAATTAGTTTTAGAAAGCAGTTATTAATTAGTCGAAACAAAAGTTCTACAAATGCTAGATAGTTTGTTTTGTAAATTTATTTTCTTAAAAATAAACTTTGGTTGGAAACCGGTTGCTTAATTGTGAGTTGAAACATACTTGTTTTGTTGAAAAACAAAGAAACATCCCCAAAGTACAGTGAAGTCATAGAAACTGCCTACTTAAACAAATTAACGCTGTCTTAAAACACAATAAGACATTCTTGTCTAGTTTTTTATTTTATTTAATTGCTAACAAACAAATTAATAAATATACGGTGTACGTAACTATATAAAACAGTTGCTGTAACAGATTTTTTAATATTTCGTTCTAAAGATTTTTATATTTGTAAGCTGTAAAAATGAATTAAAAAACCTAGAAATATTCAAGTTCATAAATAAATATTAAGTTATTATGTAAACTTCATCTTGTAATAATCGTAAAACAGGAGTATTTATAAACGTAATCAATAATGAAACAGGAATTTGAAGCTTTTAGAAAGAAGTCAAAACAAATATTGCCCTATTGACGTCTTACATTAGTGTTTAAATGCTGAACTAGCTTTGAATTCGAATGTGGTGAAAGTATAACAATAATAATAATTATAAAATATAAATGAGAAGTAAGACAGTAGGAACATAAAACTCGTCGTCTTTCCTCCACAGTGTGGATGTCCGTTGGGCCACGAGTAGGGAAAGATGTTGTATCCGGGTGCCTACGACCCCCAGGTGAGCCTGGTTTGCAACTGTGTGATGAATACAAACACTTGCAAATTTCCTTTCGTATAACATAAATCAAGTATTGAAATATTTTGTAAAACATTTAACAAAATTCTGAACTGAATACTACAAAAATCTTTACATGTTTTAAAGTTTCTCTTTAGGACTAATTTTCAACTCCAACTTCTTGACATTGTATGGCAATCAACTTATTAGATCTTTTGTATTTGACAGTTTAGATCAGAAGCTTTTAGACCAACTTTCTTCCATCGTCATCAAACAAAAGATTATTTCGATGCATATATATATATATATATATATATATATATATATATATATAATATAAATAGCGAGTTTGTTACAGCTCCTGAGGCTGTCTCTCGCATCCCAAGCGCCACGCTTTCTTATCTTCCCACCGATTGTCTTCCTTGCACATCCTTCTGCATATGGATATTCCTTTCTGCTTTCGGTCTTCCTCTTTTTCTACGTTGATGTGGTTGCCATTCCCATATCTTCTTAGGCCATCGGGAGTCCTCCATACGTCTCACATGACCATACCATTGTAGGCATCGTGTTTCAATTTCATCTATGACTGTCCTTTGTATGTCCATCTCACTCTTTATGGTTTCATTTTTTACATGCTGTAGGAGTGATATTCTGCAACTTCTTCTCATGAAATCCATTTGGACGGTCATTATCCTTTTTTTCTTTTTCTCGTAATCCCCACGTTTCAAAACCGTATAACAATATGCTTTGAACAATTGCATCGTATATCCTTTTCTTTGTATGTTTTGTTATTTCTGTTGACCAAAAGACAGAGTTTAATTGTTGTATAATTTTTTTCCCCAGTGTTACTCTTCTTTCTATTTCTTTTCTGCTATTTTCTTCATTGGTGATTAGCGTTCCGAGATATTTGTATTCCTCTTGTCTTTCTACTTTTCTTCCGTTTATAGTTAGGTCACCTCCCTCTCCCCCCACTACAATATACCTAGTTTTTTCATAATTAATTTTTAGTCCGGCCTTCTGATATGTTTCCTCGAGTTTCCTTAGCATATATTCGATGTTAAATTCTTCTGCGGCTACTACCAACAGGTCGTCTGCAAATAGTAGAGTATGCAGATATGTCCCATTGATGTCGAGTCCCGTATTGTTTTGCCATTCTCTCAGGACTTCATTTAAGTATATTTTAAAGAGGATTGGAGACAGGCAACACCCTTGTTTAAATCCTTTTGTTGTGGTGAAGGATACTGATAACTTATTTCCTACCTTCACATATGTTTATTGTCTCTGGTACAGGTCTTTTATTGCTGAAATATAATTTGTAGAGATATTTAGTTTTTCCAATATCTCGAAAAGTTTTTTCAGTGGGACCGTGTCGTACACTTTCTCGAAATCGATAAATACCAGGTGGTTTCTAAATTTTCTAATGCCTGCTTTATTGTGAATATATTATCTATACAGCTCCGACTTCCAGTAAATCTACTCTGTTCTTCATTTATGGCAATAATCTTCTCCAGTCTTGGTCTAATTATTCGTCCGCACAGTCTTCCTATACTTGCTGTCACACTTATACCTCTGTAATTTTTGCAATCGGATTTTGCTCCTTTCTTATACCTTGACGTTAAATATGCCTTATTCCATTCTTCGGGAGTACTATGCATCTCTATTAGGCACTTATTAAAAATATATTTCAGTGTTTCTATTAATATTTCAGGAGCATGTTTCACCAATTCTATAGAAACACTTCCAGGACCAGGAGCTTTACCATTTTTCATATTTTTTAAATTTTTCTTTATTTCTTCAGTGGTTATTTCTTGGATGTCATCGTCATTTCTATTTTCATTCCTATTTCAATGGTATATATGTTGTCTGTATACTCTGGTCTTCTCTCTTGTAGTATTTCTGAATAATATTTAACCCATTCGTCATTTGTATAATTTGTATGTTGGTTTTACGTGTATCATTCTTTCTGAGTTGTTCGAGGAATCTCCATGATTCGCTTGTCCTTGTTCCACTTATATGTCTTTCTACCTCCTCGCACTTCCGCTCCCACCATATATTCTTTTTTTTTCTTTACGACTTTTTTCACTTCCCTGTTTGTTCTAGCATATTGTTTCCTATCTTCGTCATCTTGTGTAGCCAACCATTTTTTATATAACCTCCCCTTTTCAGCAATCATTTCCTCTGCTTCTCTATCTGCCCAGAATGCTTTTGTTGTTTTATTTTTTTCTTCATATCCTATAGCTTCATATGCTGCCTCATGGATTTGGTTTTTGACCCTGTTATACATTTCTTGAGATGTACCGGTTGGTTTTTCTGAGAGTTTTTGTGCTAGTCTGAGTTGGTAGAGTAATCCAACTGAGTCTTCTTTTAGTTTTTATAGATTATACCGTGATTGTTGGCTTTGGTCTTCGATGTTTTCGTCTGCTTTACTTTCTCTTGCTTTTCTGTAATGCAACAGAATTTCTGCTTTCAGCAACATGTGATCCGAGCCGCATTCAGCGCCTCTAAAAACCCGAACGTCTTTCGTTTTTACGGTAGATTGTTGCTTTTGAATGATATAATCAATGATAGATTTTAGCTTCTGTATGTTTTGCAGCCAAGTGTATTTATGTATATTTTTGTGATCGTAGTATCCATTCATGATCTTTAAAGAGTATGTTTCACATATTTCAATTAATCGTCTACCGTTGTCGTTTATAATTTCCTCTTCAAAGCGGCCGACTACAGGGTCATTATCTTTTCTCCCGACCCTAGCATTCACATCTCCTACCAGAAAAATCTCTTTTCGATTGCCAATATTGTCCAGGAGATTTATCAGATGTTCCTCAAATTCATTTTTAGTTTCTATGTTAGCATCATCGTTTGGTGCGTATGTCGCTATTAAGACGATGTCGTTTCCCAGGACTTCCAATTCGCTTTTTTTGCCTTTTTCTACTCCAGAATAAAACAATATGTAGTTCCCTCTAATTTCATTTCCTCTCCATTTCCCTTTTGTTTCTGTAATTATTGCTATATCAATTTGTATTTGTTCAGCTGTTGGAAGACTTCTTCTGATTTTGTGTTCAGTCCTTGTACATTCCATGTGGCTATATTCATTATCCGTTTTTGTTTGCCATTTCGTTGTCTTGTAGATCCGTCCAGTTTCCGAGGCACGTCCTTAGGATCTTTTGCAAATGTACATTTTCCACGAGTGTTGGGGAGCAAACCCAACGCCTCAGCCCCCGACCCGGAGGACCAGGTAATTTTGCTTCGAGGTTTTCTTCCTCTAGGCTGACTATCTTTCCGGATTTAAGAGATTAGCCTCCCCTTCGTAGTTCTTCCGTCTTTCGGACCCTTGGATATCTATTGTATCTCTTCAGCTCCGTCCTCGCAGGGTGCTATCATCTGGGCCAGATGAACCCTGGTTTTTAACGAGGTTATTACTTCTCCCCCTCCTCCTTTCTCATCCGGGCTTGGGACCGGCAATGGCAACTTATACTAAAAGTGAAGGTTTGTAAACTTAATAAATTTATCAAGTCAGTTCTAACGATCTGTTTATACCAACAGGATCAATGGTATGGTAGAAATCTAAAGCTAAACCAGCTGACAAACTCAGATGTGGAGAGTCTCACCCACGTAACATAATGATATTAAGAATGTAGAAAGTGTAAATCTAAAAATAAGCAAATTGTGAAAAACAAAACGATTAAAATAGAATACACTGAGTTATTTAAAAAAAGTATCTCATAGCTAATTCACAATGTAAAGATAGCAAAAAAAGGAGATTGTTTTAAACATTATCTACAAAAACCTTCAGAATGTTGCCCTTTTTAAATCTTTCACAACAAAATTGAAATACACCATAGTGAAACCAATTTAAAATTAGAATAAAATCACTAATTCACCTAATGTCGATTTTTCACTTAAAACTTATCTTATATTTGGATTTGTAACAAAAATGCACGACAAGCTCTGGTACATTTTTAATGAACTTAAGTATACACTATACACGGCAAAAATAATCTCAAAGCGCTCATGAAATTTTAAAATGCAAACGACAACAAGCAAGAATAGAACTTTTAAAATTTTTAATAGTTCTTTAATTAATGATGAAACGTTTTATAAAATTTTTGTATCTAAATTTGTTAAGAGAAATGAAATTTCTCTTCCATAGCAATTACTTTCTGAAATCTGGGCAGAAGCTCATTGTCCCTGAAACGTTTTATCATAATTATTAATGGATCAATATTGTATGTAATTGATATTCAAGTCAAACTTAGGATTAACTAGAGTTTATTATCTTTTGGTACTGTCCCAAGGGTGGACATCACAGTTGTAGCCATACCCTTAGACCTTATTGACGGTTGTTTCACTAACCTATTCGGTTTATAAGCGAACTGCTGATTATAAATGTACAAAGAGTTACGACAGACTCAAGTTTATATTTAAACAGAACCCCAACAATGGTTTTCTTTTGAAGAAAATTGATTTAAGGTGGTATGTGAGTGTAGTTATTTCAAAATGTTCACAACACAAACTTCTTATTAAATTGAATAATGAAGAGAAACTTTAAAGTTCTCAAGACTTCATATTCATAGCAATTACTCGTTTATTAATACTTGATGTAAATCAATAATAAATATCGAGTATTACGTTAAATACCGGGTGTACCAACGATCTTGCTTTGGGTTACATCAATAGAAACTTATTACCATTTTGGTATTATTCAATTGTTTGCTATGAATGACGTTCAAGATCTCACTATGAACATCTCCCCTAGAATGCTCATTACTCAGACTTATGTTAGTGTTTTTTGCCTAATATATTTTTGACTTACATAAAGTGTAAACTTTGTCGCTGTATGAGCTATTCTTTAATTGTTAAATGAATGTCATTTTCAACATGCGGTGTGGTCCATCCGAAGACTCGGCTCAGTTTCGGAATTTGATCTTTGAACTAATTCTATGTAGGCAAGTGCTCGTCAACTCAAATCATAGTTAAGTGACCGTTATAGACTAGAGCCTGTTGGTTCCGGAGGAAATTTCGAGGGAATGGCGTATATCTTATATGTTAAATAACTAACTCCATCTTTTGATTTTAATTTATCTTAACAAACTAAAATTTGATATTCAGTAAGGGTAGCTGTATAATAAATTTTCAGATGAGATCAGTAAGAATCTCGAAAGAGTGCTTTGGCCATAGAGAGATCTACAAATCTGACTCCACCTTTTCTGTTTTCATGATGAGATATACATAAGATCAATGATTTGCGTGTATAACAGTTTCCAGATTGTTGAGTCTTGCAGAAGGTAATAAGACAATATATCTATGTCAAAAACTTTAACCTAAAATCTAAAACTGATTACAAATGTACAATTAGGCAAAATTGATTCATTGAAGTTCGTATATACAATTCTTTCAGTCATGTTTCAAAAGAGGCCCTGTTCTTCTTATTTTGTAAAATTAGTGCAATTAGTCAAGGAATGGCATTTCCTTCAATGATAGTACTGTTTGTACGGTCAGGATTATCTTTAAGAGACTACCCAATACTTAGTTATCTGGTTAAAGTTCTTAGAAAAGCAGAAGTTTCTAAGACTATGCTTAAGGATGAAAACTCTATAGTCTTAGTCTTTTGGGCTAATCAGATAAAACTTAACCGACAGTTAAACTAATCCTACATGGTCCACTACCATCTGTCGTTATATCAATCGAAATTAAATCTTTGCTGCTGTTATTTTGTCCTGAATAGAATAGAACAAAAAAATCTTCATTACGATCTGTGGTGGCTGGTCAAGCTTTTGCGCTTTGGAACAGAATTGTTCGCCATGTGCCCACGACTTTGATAGCAGTACAAGTGGAAAAAGCTTATTATAGCTAGACTTAAAACGGCTCACGTTCACTTATGCTTACTTGGGAAGGCTCGATGGCTTTCCCATATGGAGAGAAACGCTTTAGCAAACCACAGGTCGATATAATTTACTTTTGATCGTTTGTTGAGCCCGTATAAGGACGTCTTCAGGTGTTAAACCAGTGAGGCGCACATATACGATGGTGTAGAAATCGATAAAAAATTTTTTCAATATTTTGGGAGATTTGCATTTTTCCCACTTTATGAAGGATATTGTAGGCTCTAAGTTCTTGTGGACCAAGTGTTTGCTTTCAGTGCAGATTAAGTATATAAAGTAATCAAATGCAAAGGTAGGTTTTGTACTGAATTTAGATTAAACCTTGATAAGACCAAAGCATAAAAGATGTTTTGGAAGCGTTTTTCGCCAAATAACGTACGAACAATTTTGCCTCACTGTTGAAAATAGTTTCTTGAATTACCAATACATCCTACATTCCACTACAACCGTATGGTGCTTTGACAAACAGTTTGCATAACTTAATTGGTAATTTATTTATTTATGTCTCAACTTTGAAAATCTAACTTCAAAATAATTAAGTATTTTAATAGATATTTTGTAGTTGTTTTGCTTGCTAATGCCCATATCGCATTCGGATGTGCCTTTGGTATCGTTCTCATATACACTCTTGTTGTACAATCTACTATTGTGTTGGATATATAGACCAACTTTGAATTGCACAAGCATTTATCATGTTTTTGGTATTTCAGATAGACGAAATAAAAAGATGGCTGGAGAAGACTATTCTTCAATTTTATGAATTTGATTTAGTATTCTCAAGAACTAAACATTTGTCGGTATATTTCTAGATTACCCAAAGAAGTCATATTGCATATCTGTAAGACAATTTTTAGGGTCTATGGTGCCAAGGCTAAATTTGGACAGGCCAAATCTCCCAGTGTTTGTGGTCTTTGCGTGCTCATCGAGCCATAGCAAACTACGGTCTATAGAATATAATAATAATAGAAATAACAATGTTCAAAACATTTCTATACAAATAGACTATTCATAAATTCAAAAAGTTATGTTCTTGGCTGTTAATTGTTATGTATACAGACGTAACCTACGATTCATCGCAAGAGTAGTTTCTAATAACAAAATTGAGAACGAACCAATCATAACAGCTTTTGATCAACTCACAATTAGTACTTTATTGTTCATTTCATGTGAATGATTCCACAATTAATAACCTTAAGCTGAAATTACCCGAAAGAATCTTTGTAATCTTTGAGAATGAGATAGGAATTATTACTCAATGTAAAGATTAAAATGCGTATAAACATAACGCGGAAAATTTATCAGTTGATGAGGAACAAGAATGTTATTATTATTGTTATTAGTTTTCAGTTGTTGACAAATAATGGAATAAATGTACATACTATGCTTAAAAGAAGATAACACATGTATACGAGGTGTAAGTTATAAAAGTGACAGAAGTAGTATTTGAATAGTTCAAATAACCAATTAACTTCCCAGAATGAATTATGAAAATGAAATGTCGTTTATTCAATGAATAAATATTTCTTATCGTTAGAATTATAAAAGCCTAGGTTAGTCTGAAGATTGTAAATTATCTTGTTGCTGTATTTTAATACAGATATTTTGTAAGAAGTCTAGAATTATGCACAACAAAATTAAATAAACAATATTGCCAGACGAAAACAATTTGAAATTAATTATTATACTTATGTTAACAAGCAAAAAATAACTCTGAATGCTTAAATAGTTTCTTATAACTTACATCTTTCATTAATTGTCTGAATAAAGAAAATATTCGATAATGTCAGCTACCTGAATACAAGTAAAAGCAGTGGAGTGCGAAACAACACTTCAAAGAAACATCTGAAGATACCAAGAAACTTATTAAGAATTAAGTTGCCTTTGAACGAAAATTTAACAATAACTTTTAGATTTCTCTTCAATTACTTTACTGTTCGTAAAGGTATATGTATAATACATAAGATTAAGTATATGATTTGTTAATGTACCTAATCTATAATGTCGAATGAAAATACAAATGTGAGAAACAATTGGAATAAAGTCTCCAGGTTAACTACATTGTATTCGCTTGTATTATATTATAATGCATTGTATTGTGCTATTATATTAGATTACCGTGTTGTATTAGTGATGTTTTATTTGGCTACTACTGTATTATTTCGAGTCGATTAAATTATGTAAAGCAGTTGCCTGGCATTTTAAAATAGCTTAGACATGAAAATAAGCCGCTTTTCTCCTTTGAGACTTGTTATACAAATTTTTTGTTCAAATGAAAACTAGAAACGATTCAATTATAATATATGTGAACAAATTACAAACTCCGTTTTCACAATAAATCCTACTAATAGAAGAGCTTAACATTAACGAATGAAACTGTAAAATTAAATCAGATAAATGCCACACTTTTAAAACGTGTAACGTGTATGCTTTTACCGGATACAAACAGCAACCAGATTCTCTAAAATCAAAATATTTATGCCGCGTTGTATAAAAACATCAAAAGCTCTTTTATAGCTATGAAACATAACGGTTGCAGCGATTATCTGCTACAGCTCCGCAGCTCACTGTAAAGAGACGAAAAATGCTCGTGTGTGACGTGTCGGCGACAAAAAAATAAGCTCCCTATATAAGCTTCAGATAAAGTATGTAAACAACGAATATTACAAAAAGAACATTCTCTCTCGTTAAGCTTCCCATTTTTTATTTTGTTTATCAACGCATGAATTTTAATGAAAATACACTATGAGTATTAAGAGAACGGATGCTCCCTAATATATGTCGACACAAATGGTCCTACGAATAAAAAGCGAATTTAGGAAAGTTAAAAAGAAATTATACTTATATCAAGGGTATTATAAAGCGAACTGTAGCGTCGGCATCCTGCTTTCTGTTTGCACACGAATGTGGTAATTATGATGAGGTTATTATTGATTACGATAATGACCTTTTCATAAAAACCTTACGTTGTTACTAAATTTAAAACGTTTGTAAATTATCCTGCTCCTTTTTCGCTAAATTATCTTCAACGTTTAAGGATAAAATTCCAGAAAAATGAACCTAACTGGCAATAATTGATATAGATATCACTTTTGCCTCTTTCAGCAAGGAAAAAAACACATCGTTTCTAAACCTTGTTATCCAAAAAACAATAAAAGTTGCCATGTTTGAAGAAATCTTACAAGAGAGCAAATGACTGTTCCGCCATTCATCTACACCTCTAAGGAAAACCATAGTAAATCTTAATCAGAATTTGTCTATCTTACAGAGATGCATGTTCGTCTCCAATACACTACTGACGGCTAATCTACATCCGTTATCAAAACCTTCAAATACCACCGTCTTTAAATGTTTTTTTTCAGGTATAGGTACTAAACACATAATACCAAGTGAATCTTAGTTAAAAATACGATTAGGGTGAAAGCACCAATAGCTTGTCACATAAACAATATTTTTTTATTGGCTGCTTATTTACAATCTACTCTTGATACTTAGAGTAATAAGTAAATGTGATATATGATAAGTAACATGATTATAGAAGTCATCCATTGACGACACTCTTATCATTCCGTGGAAGGTATGTGAACTGTGGATTAGATATCTGCCATTTGGGGTAGATCGGTCGGCCACTGCCTTTTCAGTCTTCGTGAAACGACTGGAGGATTCCTGATTGCAGTAACTAGGTGGTTGTGATGTCCATCTAATCGTTGGTAATATAGTATTGAGAGTCTCTGGATTTCATCAGTGATAAATGGGATTTTTAAATCATTGTGTATGGTAAAGTTGCTAACATACCATGGTGCGTTAGTAACGTACCAATACCGGCGCAAACTGAAGTAAAGTATCTGGGCTTACACCTTGACCAAACATTGACATGGCAGAAGCACATCAAGATGAAGAGACAACAATTAAACTTCAAACTAAGAGAAATGTCTTGGTTACTAGGAAGAAAAAGTAATCTATCGCTGGATAACAAGCTCCTTCTGTATAAACGATATTTGAAGTTTAAACTTGTTTAAATTTAAAACGAAATAATATTTATCAATGAAACATTCTGTATAGTTAGCATTATTAAATGTATACATACTCAATCGTCTCAAGTCATAAAACGTTTAGTTTCCTATCAGAAAAAAAATAATTCATCAAAACCGGCACTTTGTCTCCATCAGCCGCCTCTCTTTTCTAGAAATCCGCCTTCAAAGTCCTAGTAGCCGCCCTTTGAAGAAACAAAGCTATAAACATCGATAAATGTGAGGAATGATTATTTCTTAAATGATTACATACGGGTTCTTGGAAGCTTTATTCGGATCACACGTTTGGCAAATAAAATCTTTATTAGCGATATCTTCATTATTCGCCATAAGCATAAAATAATTTAACAATTTTATTCCTTTCTTGCATTTGCTCATGAACGATTTATTGAAACGAAAAGAATTATTACAAAAATACATGCAAATACAAAATAAGTAATAATTAATAAACAAATGAATTTAATTTCTTTCTACATGATATTCTTTAAGAGTTAATTTTTCACTTAATTTGATATTAACGAGTTGGTTGTTTGGACATGTTGACTTCCTAAAATTAAATTTTTTTGAAGAGAATAATAACCATCAAATAAATGATGGAAAGATTAATAAATGTGGGTGCTAATCAACAAAATTAAATTAAAAAGTCGAGCAACAATAATATAAAAATCTCAGTATTGTGAAATACATCGTACTCTGTCTATTTTATTTTCGACATTTGTTTAATTAAAATCCAGGATTTTTTGTATTAAATATTAAGAAGGACCATTGCTTTAATTTACCAAACAAAAATTTTCACGAATGGCAGTCGCAGTAAACACGTACTGGAAGTAAATAAACGCTAATAATTGACATAACTTTTATTTACCGGAATGAATGTAACATAATACTTAGGACGAAAGACGGTAGATAACACAAAGCTAAAAATCTCCGTTATTTATGGTGCGATAATTTATTTATAAAACAATAATTGCTGGCCCGCTGCAAGCGGGTGTGCAGGGTGTGCACCGTACACGGGGGCGGCAAATAAAGCGATCTCCTCATGTTCATACATTCTCATTAATCAGTACACAGATACAATTTAGTGAATAGCTTTATTGTTTTTCAAAATATTTACCCTTAGCATCAATACCCTTTGGGTTACGCTCGAACCAATCTTCGAAGCATTTTTTTCCTATCTGAAGCTGGTATACTTCAGAAACAGTTGCCTAAATGCCTCAACGGCTGCTTCAGGTGAAGAATAACACTCATCACGCATCTTGTTTTTGATTGTCGGAAACAGAAAAAAATCATTTGGTGCTAGATTAGGTGAATATGGACAATGCGAAATCAATTTCACTTTTTCATTCGTTAAAACTTGTGAAACTGTGTGGGCACTTGCATTGTCGTGGTGAAGAATGATGCGTCGATGTGAATTGTTTTTACTGATTTCGCCGATGACTTCCGGCAAACAAATTGTTGTGTTCCAATCAGTGTTTACAGTTACAGTTCTTCGATCCTCTAAAGCTACGGTTGTCACATGTCCAGAAATAAGGAAGAAACAAGCGATCATTTACTTTGCAACACTGCGTGAACGAACAACTTTTGCGGGTTTCGATTCATCTCGAAACATCCAAACAGTGGATTGTTGTTTAATTTCCGGCTCGTATGAGTAGATCCAACTTTCGTCACCAGTAACAATGTCGCACCCTAAATTTGAATGATTTCGGTTGAATTTCTTCGGCATTTCTTTGCACCAATTACACGTTTAAATAATCGTGTAAAATCGTACCGAACTGGTTAGCTTGGGTACGAACTGTCAACCGAATTGCAGGTTATAAGTGACAAATTTCTCGAATTTGACAATGGTACAACATTGACACCACCGGAAGTACCTGATTGCAGAAATTTCTCAAAGTAGCCTCGTACAGCATTATGAAAGACGTTTACTTCTTGTGACAATACTTTTTTCTTCACGTACATTTATTGCATGCATGTCTCGCAATTATTACTATATTTTAATTATGAAAGCCAGTTGATTGTGAGACAAAGTACCGACACCAAACAAAAGACGATCGCAAATTGAGCTCAGAAATGATTTTCTCTCCGCTAGAGGCGCTGTTGTTCTAGGTTAAATTTGACAACTTTAAAAGTCAGTTTATAAGTTTGAGGTTACTAAAACTTAAATTTTAGAAAAAAACTTATAAACTGCCGTTTAGATTTAACGTGGAATAACAGCTCCTCTAGCGAAGAGAAAATCGCTAATGAACCCAATTTGCGATCGTGTTTTGTTTGGTGCAGGTACTTTGTCTCACAGCAACTGGCTTTGTCAAGTATCTCATAACAATGCCATCTATTGGCATCTATCGGAATTAAGATGCGAAACGTTTACAGCTTCGAACCACCTTAACAAAAGTAGGTACAATTACAAAGAACCCACATTTCGTACAATAAATGAGTGAGAGCCGGGCGTTCGACATTGACATTGATTTTTGAAAATTCTACGCCATAAACATGTAATAATAATAAATGGTTTGACTTTGTAAAGTATTTCTTTACTTTGTACAAGCCCAGTCAGGGACAGAGGATAGAGGCGGGGGCGGCATAATCGGTTTTGCACACGGGCGTTCAGGTGGCTAAGCGCGGACCTGAATAATTGATTCGTCGGTGGACTGCTGGAGCCGGACGTATTTAGGTACGTTTACCCTATGTTATTTATTAGGAAGTTGCCTAAAAGGATCAACAATAAGTATAGTTTTAGGTTTTCAGTTTTAGAGTGAAAACTGACTTTAAGGTCCCAACTGCAGGTTGTAGCAATATCGAACTGAAAATAAGTCTAAAACTTGGATCTTCAAAAAATATCATGCCTAAAAGAAAAGTTTAAGAGAGAAAAAAAGTACCTGAAATAAAGATGGCTTATGGACTGTAGTGAATGCATAAAAAATACACAGTCCCAAGTGACTCTTGAAAATTGTAAGCTCTAAGTTGAAAAATGCTGTAGAAACGTACTTTTCCGTCAACACACGTAAGCTTCTCCAAAATGGTGCAAAGAACCAAATTGTGTCATTGTAGGTGAAGTCGGTCCCCTGTGCCTGTGGTTCTGAAAACAACTGTTTTTTACCATCAACGTACATTATCTAGATCTAATAAAGCCAAAGCTCAACATCTCCCATAATCGTGAACCGCCCACGATCAACACCATCAACTTGCAACTTAATTTTTTTAATGGAACTCCAACTTTTAATTGTCTTTTTAACTGTAACACTTTTAGCACTACCATTGTCTTCTTCTGAAACATCTCATCACATTGCTTCGAGTCATCATCAACAACTCAACCTCCATGGCCCTCAGAGTTGCCTTTATTGCCGCATTTCTATCTCCATCACCACTACACTTTTAGATAATTGCCAACAGACTTTTTTACCTAACCGCAGCTACATCCCCCAGCCTAACCATCTGACCGAAGAAAAATTTCAAATAGCTTCCAAAGCCACTATACTTCCCTGCGGGAATCGACAGTGAACATGTTGAAGAAGACAATAATGATGATAAGGGTCGTATTTTTAAGGTTTGCCTATGTGTTATCACTCTATCTTACTAGCTCAGTAGATCTAGTGATTTATCATGATTTAAAAAATACCGACAGGGTTGCGCGTACGTATATCATAAAATGGAAATATTTTCTTTCACTTCACTTCTAAACGACGAAAACGTGTAGACTCGTGAACTCTCTTCGTCTCAACTCCAAAGCAATTTTAGAAAATTTCTTTCACTTTATCAGGAATATTATAAAGGTTCTGAGCACATATGGAACAAGACGATTCGCGCCTTGTAACTTTAAAAAGTTGTCCCTCTTGTTTTACGTCGGCGTTAATTGGAGGTGGGGGGGTCTCATCGACTCCAAAAACAGAGATGGAAAGTCTCTCTTGGGCTTGATGGATGAACAACCTGTTTGAAATACTGGTAGATGGAATTTAATTTAAAACAAACCATAATATCTGTTTTCTTACCATTGAGAACATATGAACAACCTCTCTTGCTTTTATCAAGTATTTGAAAGGGAAACGGAAGAGGAATTTTGAATAAGTTAAGTTGGGCATACGTTTTGATCTTATCAATATTCATCATGCTTTTTTGCTTTTGATAATTCAATTAAAGCCTGAAGAAAAGACATCTTCAATTTTATTATTTATTATATTTCGATTCAGTAATTTCGTCATAAACAAATAATTCCTCTGTACTGTATTATCCAGCCCCTAAAGAAGTCATATTACATATCTGTAAAACAATATCTATCCAGATATGATCCCAGGGCAAGGTTTGGACAAGCAATACCATAGCTTCAAATATCTAGATTTCTGGACCTGCACAATATGAGTTGTTCAAGGAGCTCAGGCTGTTTGAACTTCTTGGACTTGGGTTAAGTTATTCAAACCGATGAAAGTTTTTTTGATTAATAGTCACTCTTACCCTAAAACCTTTAAGATTCCTAGGTCGGGAAATTTTTAATCTTACCCACTACTTAAGATTCATTGGCGGAATTGCAACTGGAAGGGTCTGATATGTGGGTGATGTGCCTGAACCTTGCCGTTTGTAAGCCTAAGTCGCCTTTTAAGATTCACCTTTTCACGCATTTGAGAAACTTGTATCTGTCGAGCTATACGCCTAGCGGATTTTGCTCGGTTCTACTTCTTCCAATTCTACATAATTTCTTGATTTTACGATTTGAAAATCGCTTTAGAGGCAAGACAGCTAGATTAATTCCTCGATAGAAATCTTGTTGAGCTAAATTATTGAATCAGTTCTCAAAATGAAGTTCAAAATCTTAAGGCCAGACATTTTAAATTTAACTGTACCACAAAAACGTATCAAAATAGGGTCACTCTATAAAATCAATCCTTGATCACGACAAAAAGGTGTTGTCATATCTGGGTTCAAATCAGTTTTACTCAGTTCTATGGCTAGGAGAAAAAAACTAAAACGACAATTATTCTGATTGGTCACGTTTAAACACAAGTTTGTTGCTTAAATCGTATTTATTATAAATCTTGATATGACACAAGAAATTCTAAGAGGCGTTACTTACTCAAAATCACAAAAATTCTCGCTTCAATTAAAAGATAAAAAGTGAAAAAGTCATCTTCACCAGGGGCAAGAAACCAAAGAAGCCGTGGTACCCACTTCTATAATAAGGCTATTTTTACAGTGGGTTAGGAATATTTTTTTCATGTTTAATGGTGGAAACCTCGTTGTTTCAGCGACATTGTCAAAGTTTGAATGTCGCAACCCCTAGCATTTGGATGCAAAAGATGAAAGCTTTCAAGTTTCAACATCTAAAACTAAATTAAAGCTAAAATAATTTACGCTAGGTTTATCCACGCAATATGTTTGCAAAAAACTTTTAATCTACCATGATAGACACAACAATTCTACTTACAGTAAACTGTTTTGTAATAAGCATTTATGTTTGAAATATTAATTCTTTTTTACGAATCCATTATCAAAATTGTTATAAAAAATCGTTTTAAGCAAAAGCGAGTTTTGTCATAAATTAAAGCGAACTTAAGAGTTGATTAAGTTGATTCGTTCCCAAATTATGTCTCAATTTCAAGTTTCTTAAAATTTCAAAAATATTCGATTTAATTCAAAAATTGTAAACATTTCGTTTCGCGGTGTATTTAAATATGGGACAATTAACAAAAACGCGACAATAGAATGTTCTAACCAAACAATTCACGAATGACACAAGAAAATAATACAGAAACTTATGTGACTGTCCGGTAGGGTGATAACGCATGAGTTATTTATAATTTATGTCCAATACAGGTCCGTCACGAACAAAACTGCTATCTTTTTGTTACTAAAATAAGACGGAAATATATTGAGAATCAGGACTATTTATATCTTTCAAAATTTAAAAAATTATAATCCTATTTTTATTCTTTAAAGAAAACAAAATGAGAATTAAAATTTGTTTATTTACTATTTTACTTTAAGCAGCCTGTGTTAGAATAAGTTACGTCGATCAAAGTTGAAACTAAAACATTATTAACATTAAGCAAACAAATTCGAATTACATCTTATAAATTTCCATATTAATAAAAAGATCCAGTTTTGTTGGAGCAAGTCTTAAAGTATTATCAGCAGAATTTTATAATTTTGTAATTTATTTGTTTAACATCGAAAAGGGATTAAAAGATTAAATAATCATAAGTTCAAAAATAAACTGTAGACAAAACACAGTTGACCACGTAATTCAAATAATCCGTTACAATATAAATTTTTGAAATATGTACGTCACCTTTACGGGTGAGATATAAGTGGAATTGTATACGGTAAATAATATATTAAAATCGTTCAGTTGTCGTTTTACGTTTACATTTATGTGTTACAGTCTTAAGTTAGTCTTAACTGATGATGTCATAAATGGTGCATTGGGGCCTCTAAATATCGTATTACCTCTACTAAGCCTTCGAAATGCATTTGGTGGAGGATTAGAAAACGCTTGGAATGCTCGTCTAGATGTTTAAAATGCATGTTACGTACAACTATAAACTTGTTGGCCCGCTATAACAAAAATTTGTGAAGGGAAAGGCTGGTTTTTGTCATATAACTTGAGTATTAGAATGAGTAAAACTAAAGAGTGGTATTTATGGTATTTGATAATGAAGGTTTCCTACTTAAATAATCGATATCGATCTACTAATAATGAACTTATATATTAACGTTTAAACATTGTCTTACAATAATTAGAAATCATCTCGATTACCGTATGTTTTTATAATACATAATAACGAAATCAAAACTAAGAATCTTCACGTTATCCTGAAAAGCAAAATGTTTTACCTTGATTGAATGAGATTCTAAATTCCGTTCGATATGTTTCCCATGGTTCAAACGACTAATTCAAACTTTCATCTCTGACGAGATAGCATTAATCACCGTTTGTTGAAATTATGCAGTTCTTGCTAGACTTCACACACGAACACTTGCTCTTTCTAAAACAAACAAGATGTGTGAATGATGGTTACCTTATGTAAAGAATTTAACGTTATTTGTTTTAAAAGATAAAGAAGTCTAGTAATAAACCTCTGAAACTATTCCATAAAAATAAGAAATATTACCGTAGATAAATAAATAATAACAAATTCAAAAACTTCAGTAATAAATAAAATATTTCGTTGTTCATATTCTAGGCTTTTCTTTATTACTACCGTGTGATCAAATAAAAAAAAATTGAGTAAGTCATACAATAACGTTTTGAATAATAAACAATAAACAACCAGAACTTTTTTGTTTACGACTTAACGAATTAATTGCGTGATCTATTTGATGTTTTGTATTTGATCACACGGTGCTTTTCGCATTCTTTAATAGTAATTAAATTTTATTTTCAAAACAATCATGTAAATCTTGATTTTGATGTGTCCTGGTCTTTATTCACGGTATTTTACTAGCAAGTCATTGGCACTTACTTATGGTTTCGGAATTTTCTTCCGTTTCTGTATGAACGGAAATGTAAATCCGTTTTTAAGGTTTAATGTACAAAATGCATCAGGTACGCACGCACAAAATACGAATCGATATGAAAGTAAAGTTATAACAGAGGAGATATGTTCCTTACCCTTTTCATATAGTTCTTACATCTCTATCTTCCCTATTACATCACCTCTGGAGAACTTATTTCGTTTTTCTTCACTAAAGACAATTTTTCTTTCTTTTTTTGCCTCTTTCTTCTATTTGCTTTGTTTTACTTCGCCAATTCGTTTCTTTCTGTTTCGTCGTTTTTTACTCCACTTTCTTCTCTTACTCCTTGAATTTTCTCTTTCTTCCTCTTGTTTACTTTTCACTAGCTACATTTATGTATGTTCTTCCTTTCTTTGGATGCCCTTTCAAACATTGTTAATCTCTCTTTTCTCTTTGGCATACTATTCCCATCTAATATTCTTTGCCTATATTTCTTGATTCTCATCTCATCATATTTGTAGCATATTCGCCATTTCTAAGTAACTGCTAAGTTTCAGTTGTCAAAATCAGCAAGTGCAGATATTACGATTCAAATAACATTATTTTTGACTTTCTACAAAGGTTGCAGATAAAACACAGTTTTGCTATTTAAGTACTAGATTCAGAAAGTATACACTTTAAATGCTAAGTAAAATGAGAAAATATTGGCATGTTTTAGTTCTTCACTTTGTTGCACATAAACTTCGAGACTAAGTGTTTCTAGTAAAGTCTGGTATTAAAAGTCTTTGTGCTCTCATATACAGTTTTGGCTTTGGTTTTATTAAGTAAGCAGCTTTTTGGTCTTGGTCTGATCGTTATTTCTGGCACCAAGAATAATCACATAAATACCTAATCTTATCACAATTCCTCCGAACCCTATCAAGTAATCAATTAATTTATAATTCTGGGAATCATGGTTTCATGCACAATTTAAATGCAAAGTAAAATGAGAAAAAATCGACATACCTTAGTTTTTCTTTTTGTTGCATATACACTTCGAGACCAAGAACAGTGTTTCTAGAAAATCTTGATATCAAAAGTCTTAGTGTTCCTATATTCAGTTTTGGTTTTGGTTTTATTAACTAATCCAACTTTTGGTCTTGGTCTAGTCGTTATTTCTGACACCATGCGACTCGTTTTTATCAAGATTCCTACTAACCCCATCAGTGAATGAACTTCCAATTGTAAGGATTATCCTCTTATGTGCAATGTAGTGGGTACAAATCGGCACGTTTTGGTTTTCCTCTTTGTTGCAAATAAAACTTGAGACTAAGGCTAATGTTTCTAGTAAATTCTAGTCCTGGTCTTACTGTAAGCAGTTTTGGTTTTGGTTTTCTAACTAATTTGCATTTGATCTTCCAGTTATTTTCAGGAAATATTGATTTCGCCCAAAAGTCTGTTTATAACAAGTCTGGTACGGTTTTGTACAGGTTTCAGATATACATTTTAAGGGCAATAGTCATACAGGTTGACAAATTAACATATTTTACTCATTTTTTTAAGTTTAGATATTAAACAAAATGTCTTGACCAGTTTAGTCAAAACTAAAGAACAAAGAATAAATTAAAGAACTCTCATTAAATAATTCAAAATTTCAAAAAAGTGTACATTTTGCAAAAGCAATTTAATGGGTATTATGAGAATTAGAGTAAGCTTAGAGTGGTTGCAAATTAAAACAAATGCAAGCTAATTATTGCAAGAAATGAGGAGAGAATCCTGCACGTTTTATATGTAAATATAATTTTAATAATTTATTATAAAATGGTAAGCAAAATACATATATAAAAAGTAGAACAGTTTCTCTCATTTTTCACAAAACAAAAAGTGTCTCTTGAACACACGTGCTCTACCTTAAGTCAGGTCTTTTTATCATCAATCAGATATCAAACATAAATGTCCGCAACATATATTTATTACAGATTTAGCTAAAACGAATGACTTCTGCTACCTTATATAAAAAGATATTTTTATTAAATAATTCCTAAAGAAATCTTGGCATGGCAGGAATTCTAGTAGTAGTAAAGCAGAAGAAATTCAAGGTTACGAAAGGTTAGGAATTGAGGCATTTTTAACTTAATATGAAATATATATAGATATCTGTAATATTAAATTTAGAATGAGGCTAAAACACGTTAATTTGGTCATCATTATGGTTGACATTAAAATTAAAAACAAATATATACAGGGTGTCCCACGACTCGACTGCGATAGGTTAAAGGTGTGTTCCTTAGGTAATTTCAAGTCGAAAATACCTAATACATATGCCCCAAACTCACTAGTAAAGGAGTTATAGGTGATAGCATTTTCTATAAAACAAATGATTTATTAATAGCTACATTTTGAAATGAAGAATATGCCGACAATTATTTTATTTATGAATACTGTGGCGGAAATGCAAGAGCGACAGTGGAGGTTTTGGACAATTAATGTAAATAATTTTGTGTTAAACATATTTTTTATTAATAAAACACAATGTTATGCTAAATTCTTTTAAATTTAATACCGCCCTTCTGTCACAGTATCTATAAATAAAGTGAATGTCGGCATATTCTTGATTTGAAAATGTAGCCATTAGCGAACGTTAAAATGGCAAAAATAATGCAAGATAAACGTCAAACAAGAATCAATTGTACTGACAATGTGACAAAACTATTCACCAGCCTACTTTCTGCATTAATTTTAAACAATAACAGTGCATAATAATTAACCAAACCATTTCTTTATGAAAAAGGCTATCACCTTTATTACTCCTTTACTATTGAGTTTTGAACATATATGTATTAGATATTTTTGACTTGGAATTACCTAAGGATCACACTTTTAAGCTATGCCAGTCGGGTTGCGGGACACCCTGTATATACACATGTATGCTGTTAAAAAACTACTAAATGTAATATAGAGAAAAATAATCTTTTTGAACTATTTTGTACCAATTTAAGCATCGACATCAAAATATTATTTAAGTTACGTTATTGCTAAAAAATTTATTATAAAATATGTCGGAGTCTTCATTTTTCAAAATGGGCTTTTAAATTAAAGATTAAATCAATTTTTTGATTAAAGAATCCCACAAGTGCCTGACTACTAAATAAGTTTGGGTATGCAAAGACATTTTTGATATTACCAAGAATTCTGCAATCAAGTAAAGTAATTATCGCTTGTATATACAGTTTTTGCCCAGTTAATGAATAGTGTACGGTATGCAATGGCAAATCTCAGAACACGGTATCAAAACGTGCGTGTTGTGTTATTTGGCAATGTAAAATGGCAACAACGATTGATCCTTGGCCTAGGTGAAAATTTATATGAATCGATTGAATTGTTTTTGTACATCACTCAATGTAATTATATTTGCTAAACTAGTTAGATAAACTTTTTGGCAGTGAACTAGAAGTTTACCTGCCTCGATCATTAATAACTTTTAGATTTTGAATGCCAAGTCCAGTAGGGCACTTTGGATAATTTTGTCAACTTTTGTTTTGAAGTTCGAAGGTTTTCCAAAACTGTCAAGTAGCGTACTTATGAATTTTATTTTGAATCTTAATATATCAATCTTTGGCATCTTTCTGAAGTTTTCAGCATGAATCTAAGAAACTACTTTCGAATCCGGCGAAGAGTAGTATTTCAAGTTACCTAAAATCAAATCTAAAACGAATATACTCCTATGAGCAAAATAGATGAAGATATATGGACACCTTTTTGCATTTAAGTTTCAGCGACAGGTCAAAAACTCTATATATCTCCTTTTCATAGACGGTACTGTATTTATTACGTTCAGCGAAGTAGAATATTAGAGTATCTCAGTGAGTTTTGGTCAAATATTAATAATTAAAGCAAGACAGAGGTAACAAAAATGGCAAGTAAAACAAAAACTACTACGGTTAGTTTTCTCCATAACTTGAAGAGAAGCCAAAACTCGGTTTTTGGAAAACCTGGAATTACTTAGAGCGGTATAGACACAGCAAAGTATTAAATGGTTGGTCGCAGGGCAAAGACATAAAGAAAGTTAGGAAAGATTGATAGTCTCCAATGAAACAGAGAAATAGAGAAAACAAAAGACACCGTCGACTAAACGAAAGAATTGAGTTTAAGTCCATAGCATTTTTGTTCTTTCAAAAGTGAGAAGTGACATAGGTATCTAGGAGGGCTTTGTAAGTTTTGGTACGACCTCTACGCTGAGGCCTATTGTTATTCCACTGTCCCTATATGATGATATAACATTCAATAACTAATTTTTTGACCTGGTAAAAATTAAAATTTTGGTTTTCGGGCATACTTGTCTCTAGACTCCTAGTTGCTCGGGTCAGTTCGATTCTTATTATATAAGTAGGCATCTAATTTTCTTATTTAGTTCAAATGTTCTTTTTTACCAGTAAAAAAATGCGGACTTGATATAATAATTGCAACTACATTAATCTACTCCTTAATCTACATAGAAATTACAAAAGGCATTAAATTGGTAAGAAAGAAATGCATTCATTCATTTTAAAGTAAGCGACCTACAAAGTTTTATTGTTTCACCTACTTCTGATTATTTTGACTTTGTGATATATGATCAAGTTTGAATAAGAAATGTGATCAAACAATGACAAAGCAAAGTAATACTTAAAGCATGAAACTAAGGAATCCGAAAGAATTGGAACTACAGATTATTATTTTATTTCTTGTATAGAAATTAATTACGGTTGTTACAATTCAGCTTTCTATTGTTATCCAGCATTGTTCCGCTGATAACAATGCATCTTGCCGACGATTATGTAAATTTGTTAATGATCACATATGGATAATAGATATAATGGTCGTGATTGTTTTCGTACTGTCTCAGATTACACGAAAGCACAGATTTGATATTGTAATGGAGTTAGATTATTAAATATAATTACGTTAAGGCTAGATTTATTTTATGTTGAAAATAACCATGAATCGTTGAAGAAGAATTTGATGATGTATCATGTAAGAACAGTCAGAGTTACATAAAATAAGGAACCAAAAGTTCATGTTAAATCTATTTACATACGTGCTTACATAAGTATACATGACCTGCTAAAACCGTTTCATGTTACAAATAAATTTAATCTGACGTTTATATGTTTTTATTACTTTAACATGTCATAAAATATCATTTCAAAACCGATTGTAGAATATAAAATCTAACAACAGCATCGAACCGCCAACGCCCGACGAACGTCCGCATTTATTACGTTCGCGTTGACCGTGTAAACCAGCCCGTTCGCGGTTGGAGGAATCGGGGGAGATTTTGCCAAAGCTGAGTGGTAGCGGTTCATAAATGATCGATGCAATAAGAGGGACAACCTCGACGAAGGTGCGGACGGTTACTGCGGTCATTTCGCCAACTTTTATTGATAACATTCGGATACCTACAACCTTCAACGTACCAAGATTCACTTAACTTCGATCCTCATGGATAGCCGATCTTCGAGGACATTACTTTTACTACATCGGGATAGAGAGAATTCGTTCCAAGTTGCTGCCATTTTTCTTTATTCTTTTTTTTTAGTTTTCTTAAATGATTTGACCATAGCAAAAGACAATTTTTAGAAGCGATTAGGTAAATTAGAGACAAATAAATGTTCACCAAGAATGGTAATGAAAAAAAGAGCGTAACAGCTTGTTCTGATGATTGTTCGCAACATGAGTTTCTTGTGAATACAAAACATCCCACAATACATCGGTGAAATTATATTCGTAGAAGTAAACCCGACAAACAAGGCATCTATAGCCAATAATAAAAATTATGAACATAAATAAAAATAAATTAGTAATAAATAGAATTAATGAACATGAAAAAGTACACACTAAAATTTTATGTAATAAAGATTATTTTAATAGAGGAGGTCCAGGTTTTTCTCCATAGGAGGTTCTCCAGTTCAATCCAAACGAGATCTCCTACGACAGCCTGCCGTTATCTCTTTCTATTTTGAATTTAACGAACGACAAAACAATGTACCACACAAAGTTATATTTTTTCACGTTATTTGTATCTTGCTGTGCAACCATTTGCTGCGTCTCAATCCATAATGGATTCAGGGAAAATATCATTGCTAAAACATTTTTGTACTCCCATTATCAAAAACAAATTTGTTAAAAATCCAACGCAGTTACAGAATGCACTTTTTGCAGCAATATATGGACATGACTTGCCTTGGTTAGCGATACAAAAAAGGAACACTTCGACCAGACCTACCTGCTATAATAGCCCTAGCATCTACACATGACTTATTTTAATAGTCCTTCAAGCTACGGCTTTTAATACCACCGCATTATCAAAATAATTCTCAAAGTGTAGGGTATTTTAAAGAACTTATTGACACGCACGTTTATATTTTACAAACAGAAATCAATAAAAATAAAGCTAACGTATAATTTCCTTTACTCTTCATTTTAAGACGGTTTAGGTTTAAATAAATAAATAAATAAATCTCAGTAGTGCCTAAAATATTTAACAACACTTTGAGCTCACCAAAAGTCTAAAATCCCCCTTCGAAAATTGGTTTTTCTCCAGAGCATACAAGATATATTAGTTAAATCAAGCTAATACTTTTAGGGAATCACCCCTCACAGAAGAAGTAAAATGTGCATATGTATTCCAGTATTACATAGGGTGTCTTAAACTTATTACCGCATTAAAAAATTGTTCCTGCAAGATAAAGAAAAAGTTATTTGTGCAGAAAAATCCAATTTCGAATTTCTATCGAAACAAATTCTTTGGAAAAAATGCAATTGTCTTTGTTTTTCAATAAAGTTGGCTTTGAAGAATCTAAATGAGTTTATTACAAAAACATACCCGGATTTTAAAGATTCGTGAAATCTTGCGTTGCATTCTAACTAGAGAAGGAATAATTTTTGTAGTTACGATGCAAATATTAAGGTGAGATCAAATTTACCAAAACATTATTTACAAATACAAATAAATATTTGTTGTATGCTCAAATTGAAACAATTGAAATGCGTTCCCAATAGCTTGGATAACACGATTTATATTTACCGTGAAATCAAGAAATTTTGTACCGATTTTAGTTTTATTTTTAGTAAAATATTGCAATTGCCATTCCTTTTCCAAAGATGTATTACCAGTAGTGATTTTGAGGCTAGTTGTACGACCTCTAGGATTGAGTTAATTGTGATACACGAGATATTAAAAGTAGATCGTTTTATAATAAACATGACATGATAAACACATGTTTTTTGTGTAAAAAGGACAATTAATCATGAATTCCAGGCTAAAGAGAGCTATTATTTTTAAAAGCTCATAACTCTAAAACAACTTTTTGGTCTTTAACAACCATCGTGTAGTGTATCAATAAAAGAATGTATGTTGATACCACAAGAAGCAGACCTGGCCCAATCATCGAAAGGATCCCTTATGGTAGACTACTATCAAAACTTTTTTCAGGAAAATCTGCAAGACACCCAAAATACGTGAGAATGTAAACTGCAGTGGTCACAGTAATGCTCCAAGTTTTGCTTTGTTTGTCGAAGCGGCAAATTCCGGCCGAGACTTGTAACAATTAATTGATAGCATTCAAGAGTTTCTTAGAAAGCGCCAAGGTTTACATTTTATACGAGTCCAAAAGAAAAATATTAAATCTAAAAGTAATGTTAGTAATAATACTACTAAAAAGTATTTACACACCAAATTCCATATTGCAGGTACTTGCAATGAGACCATTTGGCTTGGTCTGAATACTCTGCTAACCAAAAGCAAAAAATTCTATGTGCGTGTAGAATTAAATTTTCCCAAAAAATGATAAAACCCCAAATTCTAAAGGTATGATCCAAAAAATTCTTTTCTTCTTCATAAGAATGATGACAGATGACTCCTGTACAGTTCTATATTCTGAAGAGTTTAAGACCAAGAGATGTTGTGTGGACATGGTTTGTGTTTGGAATTATTACTTAAAAAAGAATTTAAATGCATGAAGCTTTTTGGACCGTTCTGGTTTTCTGAATTAGTCATTGGGTTCAATTTAGCTAGGACTTTACACAACTTCTTCGAAGGCGAGTACAAGAATAAGAGCAAAATGAAAGTAAGATAAGTATCTGTATAGTTCCAAAAGCCTTTTCTTCTTCTGATTCAAATGAATTCTGAAAATTGGGACAGGAATGTCAAAAAATTGTGTTTTATGTTTTTTATAAACATGTCTAACACGAACAAGCTTTGAATAACTACTTGCCAAAATCTTTGTCGTTGTTCTAGAATTTCATTACAAAATCGAAATTTCTAAGATTCTCCTTGAAAGCGTTGGCATGAAAATTTCTTTACATTCAATTTGTTTTAGTCGCAATTTTGCCGTCCATCCGTCTTCCTTGTTTAGTTTTATTATATTTGTCCGTGACGTAATAGATTTCAGACTAAAACGATTTTGGTGTCAAGGAAAACAAGGTTTATGCACACAATATAATTCGTGTAATCAAGATAAATTTATTGCAGCGTTATTTAATCTTGAGAAATCCCAAACGGGATTACTAGGACACACGGTATATTAAAAAATAACAATTAGTGTTTTAAATTATCACGACATTTTTTAACTACACTAGAAAAATTTAAATAAAAATAAAAATATGCTAATGAAACAAATTTTAGCAAATATTCCGTGTTTATCATTTTTTACGGAAACTATAAAATAAATTATAATTTTGAACTTGCGGTATTTCAAAAATTTAAAATTCTGTTAAGTTTTAATGCCAACAAGATGATGTGATTTTAGCAATTCCTCAGTAGTTAACATACTTGTCTAACTTGTCAAAACTACAATTTACACGAGTTAACTACGATAAATTATTGAAGGAATATTTACAGAAGTGGAGATGATTCCAGAACAAACAGAACGAGATGTCTTTAAAGAGGAAATGCTTGAAAAGCTATAGATCAAAAACAAAGGTAAATTCTGACAAAAAAAGGGATTATAAAAACTAAAATGTATTTGACAACCGGATAGAATTACTTTTAATGTTATTTTAATATCGTACGTCGTATATTATCAAACGGTTATAAAAACCGCCATTCTGAAACTCATCATGTTAACAAGAAGAAAGTGAACGCTAAGCAAAAGTTGAAATGTAACAAAAAGATTGTTTCGTATATGATCAATTATTCCAATCTTGACAAATAATATTAAGAAAAACAACCGTTTCTAATTTGGAAATTTTTTTTTGTTACACCTACAACGTTAAGTAATTTTGGATGAAATGAAAGTGTAATCAACATCCATGAAATTATAAAAAAGAATCTTAAATTATTTAGAACAAGCATAAATAAAATTTAATTTATATTTATACCTGCTTGAAGAAGACATACTTCAGGTATTGCTGTTATTAAATTTAACAGACAGTTAACTTTGTATTTAATGTTCACTCTAGCGGAAGTCTTAACAAACGGTAACAAATAAACAAAATTCGACTTGTTTGTATAAACTGTCAGCGATCTACGAGTTAAAAGCACGTGCTAGTAGTGTTTTGCTAAGAGATGGGCTGACCGATGATTAGATATATAAAAGCAAGCATGTCAAATACACCGTAGGACAGGTGACAGATAACTTCTTGATGGACGTTCTGCTGCTAACTAACTGACACGTACCACATGCTCCTTCGCTTCCCAAAACCATAATGCTTTTAAAATGCTATAAAATCAGTAGCGTACAGGATCGGCATTCGGTACATTATAACATTAGTAAATTTTCATGTAAAATAAAATAAAACTACTTTTGAAAATTAACCGCGAGAGGAAGATACTTATTTAAATAATATATATCATTCAGTTGTTTTTTTCTTTGCTATATCAAATTTAAATTGAAAATACCTCATTTCTGCGCAAGTTGTACGATTGAGTAAAACCATAATGCCATGTTCTACACAATAGCTACGACATAGGTTAGACACCCCTGTAACATGTCCCTGCCTTTTTGAAAGATTCTTTGACACAGAAGAATTCTTCTTCTTTTTGCTGACGAATTACGTTGAGAATTATATTCAGTATTTAGTTCAACTAGTCGAATGGATGCTATAATGCCAGCGAAAAAGAATTTTGAGTTTCAGCAGTTTTCTTTTCATTTTCTTCCTAATAATTGCTAGTTTTCTTGCACAGTTCTAGATATTATCTATTATCAAAATTTTCACATTTCTCTTCATTCTATATTTTGCTGTTTGTAATCAAGATCAAAGTGATGGACCAAGTGTCATAAACTACATCAGATGTTGCCAGAAACAAAATATGTTTGTATTTAAATAGCCATTAAATGTTTCTTAATTTGAGTTTTTACTTCTGATACTCAATAAAAGTTGTCAGTCAGATGGTTAAAGGTTTGTACATTGGGAACACTAAAAATTTTTTTGCATACCACTGGTGCCAAATAAGACGATATCTTCTTCAGTCACCTTAACTAACTATTGGAATCTTTCTAGAAATAGAAAACTTACAAATAATTATAATCTGCTAGTCCTGCAAAAATTTCCGAGGTAACCTACCGATGCATTATATCATTAGGATACTTTGACCTACATAATCTAAACCATCTAAACAAAATTATTCTTAGATTAATAGATTTAAAAGAAAAGATTCTTCTACCACACAGTGGCACAACTAGACTCAAAGCTCGATGCGTCCCAATTCGACACTTTTAAAAAAATCAGTAAATGTGCGTATCGACTTTGCAAAGATGCATTTTGCTTAGGGGCATTTTGCCTCGGAATGTGTAGACAAAAGAGCGCAGCAAGCTCACAAGTCAGCAAGGGTCGTTACTGTGTCAGTTTCATTTCAGTAACGATTGCAAGGTAAACAAAGAGCTCTGGATGAGATAGCCGCGCAACTAAAACCAGGTATTAGCAGTGCGAGACATTTGTATGAAATACTTTCGTATTTTCTTGGGCAAGTGCATCGTCTATAGTAAGAACCAAAAACTGCCATGAGTCCTTCTATTGTACTATATTCGCGTTATTCCTTTTTTATTATTATTTGTTATATGGATGTGGGGACAAAAAACTGGCACATCGTTATCATTCGGCTAACATAAACTGCAATTCGTTAGAAAGTTAATGAGTTTGTATGTTACAGGATCATTACCTTTACGATCAGCCGAATAAATCTCTGTTTGACAAAAGTCGGTTTTAGTGCTTGCCCTGACTTTTGATAACCTCTTGGTTTCTACTTTGCATTAGGTGTCGCTTTTATCGACCAAATCATCTTGTGTGAGTTTTTCAGAGGGGCCCAATAGGGTAAAATAAGGTTTACTTTAAATAAATGGCATATTGAGGTTACATGATGAACTGCATTTGGTCAAAAAAGTTTAACCAATTCATTCTTTTATTGCTGTTTTGCATCTGAGTAAAAATACATGTTATGCACTTTTTGTCAATGTTAACTCTTTTGCTCAGTTTAGCCAAAAACTCCGTTATCAAGTGCTTCTTTTTCTTCTATGGTATCCTCCTCGATGGATTTGGAAACTATTTTTTTCTATCTTCAAGTTTCTACTGTACAATCTCAAATGGTTTAGTTCTCTTGAATCTACAAATCCGGTTACATTGTCTATCATGGTTATGTAGTCTTGATTCGTGTTTGGCAGCAAAAAGTTTGATCTCACTAGCAGCGTTCACTATCCCGTGGTCTCGATGGATCAGGGGCGTTCCAATGACGTGTGCAGGATGTGTACAGCACCCGAGCGATAGCCTCAAAGAAGCGGCAAATTTCGACAAATATTTCTCAAAATAAGATTGACAAAATACATTAGGTCATCAATAACGTATGTCATGAAAGTCTTGAAGCCTCCAGCGCTTTTAGTATTTATCATGAATAACAAATTCTGAAGTTGGCGTTGGAAACGAAATTACTTCAGTAGACTAACTTTTAATGCCAGCTAGATTTTTGAGATCAATTGCATCATTATATGTCTTATAAAGAGGAAATTTGCAAAAGTATCTACAATCTAGCTAGGAAAATGCTTATTTGATATTGTGCGAATATTTATGAATATATTAGAAAACTCGAAAATTAAGGGAAATGACGAGCTGGGAGAAGTCTGCACTGGAAATAGAAGCGTTAAAGCTGTTCTAGGAGACTGCCATGTAAACACCGGGGCACAGGGAAGTTGACCTCGAGGCTTTTGGAGCGCTTAATAGCGCAGACGGCGAGCTAGTATTAGTCACTGGCCGCTTTTTCAGTTTCAATCAATTCATCTAAGATTGAAGTAATTCTCTTCATCAAGAGAAAAAAACAGATGGTTTAAGGAAGTACATATTATACGGTAAACATATACGGCTTGCGCAGGAGATTAAGCTGGAAGTCACCAACTCGACAGCGACACTCTGGAAAGTAGGCTCCGGAGAATCAATCATTAGATAGCCCACTGAATCTATACGGCAATTATCAGACATAGAGTACTATATGGTCCAGTGGTCTAAAGGTCTAGTGTAGAGCCTACCATCATCGCCCAAAGGCTGGCCAAGCTACAGCGCCTGGCCTGTCTGGTTATAACCGGTGCAATGAGGATGACCCTTACGGTTGCACTTGAGGTTCTATTAGTGCTACCGGACCTTCCAACTTGGATAAGCAAAGAAGCAATGGCGGGAGTGTCTTTGTCTACTTACAGGGTAACACAGGCGGACGATCAGTTAACGCTGCATAGAAAGTATTCCTTCACAATCCCAACTAAGGAACAATGGGAGAGTAGTAAAGTGAATTTCGAACATGAATCGCGTACGGATGAAATGAAATCCTCGGAAGCACGTATTTATCTGGAAAACCCACACGTGCAGGAGAGCTTTGCTCTGAGAAAGCACACCATGGTCTTCCTGGTTGAAGTTTATGCCAAGATGCGAGGATGACGGAGTCAAATATACTGCGCTGCCAGGACAAGTTTTCCTTGTGCAGGAGTGCGCAGGTGCTTTGGAAGAACTTGTCACAACAAAGGAGGTTAGGCTTGTTTGAGTTGCTGGGCACAGCAGAATCCATGGCAACGAGAAGGCGGATAAACTCACCAAACTCGGAGCTGAGGATACCTATTTAGCACCAGAACCTTTTCTAGGAACATCAAAGCAGCGGATCTCATTAGCGCTGAACGCATAGGTTTAGGAGATTCAAAAAGTAAGCTGGCTAAGTCAGGCGAAAGACCATAATTAGAAACAGTTTTATTTTGGCTAAAAGGCAAGAGCCGAATGATCCCAAGGGTCAATATCGCTCTAGATCTAAACTAAAGTTTAAACCCATTGTTAAAACAATCGTTGCCAATCAATTAAATTTAATTTTAAAGTGAATCGGCGCTTAGTCTTTAATTGAGGTCCTCACAGGCCACTGTAGAGGAAGATCCAACATGCTGTAAATGTGGGAATGGCAATGAAACATCTTTCCGCTTTCTGGGAGAATGTAAGCTTGCTAGCCTAGACTGACTTTCGTACGGGAATCTTGTAGGTTCGGGCAGAGAACAGAAGGAAGGATAATAGATGGTCATAGAGGTGGTTGAGGAAATGGTGAGGAGTTAGTAAAAAAGGTCTATTTGTTGGATTTTAGGTTTCCCAACTACTACTACTTTGATAGGATTGATGATTGCTCAAATAATGTGAAAGTATTAGCGTAGTGTGGAATTTCAACAGTCTGGATTTTTTTGACTGTCTATAAAACGAGTTACATTTGTTTATCAAAATGGGTTGCTTTGCTTAACACATGTTATCCTCAGGATGATACAGTGTTTTGGCCAAAATTAGCAACATGCCATTACGCCAAAAGACATCATGGCTTTCGTGGTTAAAAACGATAACCCTTCAAAGAGTTTTGGGCAATTCTATTGAAAGAAGTTTATAATAACGAATGAGAAGCTCAAGATGAAAAGCAATTAACGAGTAGAATTCTTTAAATTTGGCAGAAATTATGAGGAGCAATATGTTAAGTGATATCCTTTATAAAATGCTTGCTTCTTCTTTTCTAATACTTTTTCCATTATGTTGGTAACTCTATGTATCTGTTCTGTGCTTACATTCAAATTCAAAGTGGTGATTTGGAATTAATTATTTATTTCCTACTGATGGTTTTGAGCATTTTGATGAAAAGTTTCTCATATAATTTTGAAACAATTGGTAATAGTGATATTGATGTGTATGATTTAACTTCGCTTGAAGATTTTCCTGGTTTAGGTAGCATAATGACCTCTGCTACCTTCCAACTGGATTGTACATGTTTTAACCGGCAGGAGGTATTGATTAAATAGGTTAGTTTCAGTATTTCTCCATTGATGATGTCGAAACCTTTATTTAACTCCGTTGCAACTTCTTTAAGTGTTACTAAGGTAATGTCTCACTTTCTTGATTGTCAATATCCAGTAAGCGTACTAGAATTTTGACTTTTATTTGATTTAAAGATTCCCTCAAGATGATCAGCAAACAGATATGCTTTTTGTTGATTGCTCTTTGATCAGCTATCATTAGGTTGTTTTATGGTTGTTTTCCACGGTGAGGATTTGGTCTCACTATCAGCTGTTAGACCTACTAGATAGTTGTTAATAGATTTTTTTTTCATTATTAGTTTTATTATTTCGCATTTAAGAGTTTTTGAGTCTTGTTAGGAATATTCTGATCAGAAATTAGTTTTAATAATAAATAATTAAATCATTCGCAAATCATAATTCATGCCTGATTGTCAAAATAAGATAAATACTTCTATAATCAATAGATAAATTTGAGTCACGAAGATGAAATTAAGTAAACAATAGCAATAATACAAAATCAACAGAAGAAATGGTGAATGAAGTGAAATGTGGTTATAATAAATCAAGAACACACGTGATAAAGACTGATCTTAAAAATTGGCTGCGGTAATATATTTTTACTAATTTTATTACTTCTTCGTATAATGCATAACGCACACTTGTCAATAGGATCGTCCCTTTTTCCGCATCTCATAATTCCTTACTCTTTATTAGTTCTGAACTGCAGTTTTATAATTTTAAATATGCATTTGAAAAGAAAACAGATTTTATAACCCTTCTTCAAAGAAAACATAATAATTCTACTGTGAACAATTAAGCAAAAAGATTTACACTTGCTAAACGACTATAAATTTGAAAAATAATAGTCACATTCTGACAGTATATATAGTCGGTAATTTACCCATAGAAAAATCAACAGAAACTTGAATTAGTTTTTATTACCTTAAATTGGAACGGAAACAAAACAACAAAATAATAATAATTATCCACTACAACAAAATTAATATTGACTTATACATAAAAGTGTACAAACCTAGTTATGCTTATATAGATATATAGCAGTTAGCTATGTTTATAAATATTAATGATAGTTCGCGGAGTTATACCACAAAGCATTAATTTACTAATTAACTATGGAGCAGGAACATTCATAAATTGTTTTAATAATATTGTCTACCAGTAATCGGAATTTTAAATTCGAGTATTGCGACAAACGACCACAACGTATTCGAATATGCCTATTTAATCATCCAAATAAGATATCAACGACAACGGTGCTTAATGAAGTAGCGAATTTAAATGCAATTAATTTAGACTCTATTTTATACAGTTATACAAAAAAAGCGATAAGGATTTTTATTATATATTTGGAATAACACTACTTTTATGTGCACATTTTAAGAATGTTTAACATCTTAACTTTGTGGACTTTTAGGAAATTAACTAAAATTTACATAAAAACAAACTGTAAATCCGAACGATATTTTTAATTTACGATTTTGAATTATAAGTTGTTGTTTTTCGATGTTTTCCAAGATAAAGGTTACTGGTATAGTTTTTAAAACTTGTACCGCTAAGTGGGAGGCACGACTAATTTAAAAAGCCATTATTTTTTAAAAATTCCATGTTAAATTCCAAACTGCACCATAAACGACAAACCGATTAGGCACATCTTATGCCTACATAACGTATAATAGTTTATTTAATGCATACCTGAAGATCTTAAAACAAAATTTATTTTAATTATTTTAAGTTGTCATTTATAGCGAATTAGTGGGGGTCTCTTAAATTAATAACTACATCACTGTTGTTGTGAATATTGAAATTTCCTTATATGAATTCAAAACTTGCGTTTTATATTTTTTAATAAATTCTTCACAAAAAAATGTTAATTAAAAAAATAAAATATAATGAAATCATAAATAGCTTTCTATAAACAAAGGAAATTGATTTGATTTAACAAAAATCCATTAAAAATTCATCATTGTTTTAAAACAAAAAAGTGGATATTTTAAACGCCTTAAAATAAAAAGCTATGGGGAAATTCCATAGACTTAATGATGTAATTCTAAGAATCTATTCTTTCACAAAAAAATAGGAACATCTTATAAGAATTACAAGCATCAAACTATCATATTAAAACCACCCGTGCTCACTAAAAACATTTTATTTCGTATTAATTATCTTCTGACATATTTACAGTTTATTGTTTTTCATATTAAGTCTGAATATGGAATGTTTACGGTGATTTACAGAATTTTTACCAAGCAGATTGGTCTAACTTCAAAATGAAACAAAAAATTCAATTAAACCTGCTAAACTGCATTCACCTGAATTCAACTGAATTATAAAGAAACAACATAATAGGAGAAAAAAAATCATTAAATTAATGTAGGAGAAAAGGTTATCGTGCAATTTTAAAAACAAAGAAAACTAATAAAATTATATTACTACGCATCAGCATAAAACCACCTTTACAGATTTATAGATTATTTCTGGATCAACAAAAACCAAATAGTTCGACGTTTTGCGGAACTAAACAATTAAATATTTATTTGTTTGAAAAACCAACCGGAATAAAAGATGAATGTGTGGAATTACTACTGAAAACCTTTTTAGAACTAAAGGTCAAATTAACAATTTTCTGTCATTTCCCACACTTCGTCCTTTTATGTTAAAACTATTTTATCGTATCAATTTCTCTAATCTGTCTTATTTCGTTTTCCCAAAACTTTCAGTTCACAACCTTGAGAAAACATTTTAGAATAATCTTTAATATTTTCTGCAATCAATCTCTAGTCAATGGTCATGGAAAATAGCTTTTTTCTCATCAAAATTGCATATTTTTTTGTTTTCAACGGATTTAATGCAAAAAAATACATTAGAAAATCTATTTTGATAAATAAAAATAGATTGTACATCAAGAAGACACCGATTGCTATTCGTTATTTATCATAGATCCGATGGTAAGCAATGAATACGAAACATTTGTCGATCGATTTTGACAATCATTTATTCGGATTCTTGTTCAGACAACGCTACCTCCAATTGTTTTAAAACGATCTTGTTCACTTGGCTTTTTAGAAATCTGAAATTAAGTTGGTCGTTGTCAGGGTACACTCAGCAAGCAAGCAAATTCGATTTTCCGAAATATCAAAACGAAAAACCAATTGAAGATGATCCGAATCCGTCCCATATGTTGAGTCACGTTTCTTTCCTTGCACTCTTTTTGTTCAGAGGCTCCTTCGTGACACATATTTGAGTCTCATGACGATCGGCGAATGTTTGGTATTTTACATCATTTTCCAAACATCTCCAGAATCTGCGAGTGTCTTTTGCTTTTCACCAGAAAACTTTTGCATAGAATGATCGGTTCCTTACAAATCCGCAAACTCGACTCGCTTATCACTTACCGTTATCCAAACAAAAAATTGAGGTGAATTTTGCCATAACTTTCTTTAATTTGCAGACCGGAATGTTTAATTTGAAAACATCGTCGATCCCGGTTGATTCGGCCTTAACTGATTATAGGTAATCTTAAATGGTGTTACCGACATACTAAGTTAAGTTCTTGATTCGAAAGTCCAAGTGACTAATATTATTACTCCTACAACTCAATAATGCACTTTCTAATATAAAACAATTGGTTATTTTTAAAAACTGAAATCTAATACACCAAAATTGGCTCAAACTTCAAAACTTCAACCTTCCGACATAGTACACTATATGGCTATGATTTTGATGAAATCTTGAAAGTGATAAGTATGCTCTTTAAATACAACGCTTCTATTCCCAATCTCTCGATGTTGCCTACATGATGACACAAAACTTTTCATGTGATTTAAATGAGAAAAGGTCCAATTTCCATGACATTTATAGCTAGAAATTTATTGCAACTTGCATCAGTAAAAATTATTTTAAAAATGTTTTTTCAAAGTTAATATCAGCTGCGGAAAGATATCTGATAGTTAATAACGAAACTGAATAAAAAGACTGGCTCAAAATGATAAAAAAACCGAGTAACTATATTGACTTCAAATCAATATGAAGCAATGAAAAGTCTCTTGGCAGTTCGTCATCTTTTGACCGCGGGAATGAAATGCCGTTTACGCAATTTTTGTGTTCACTGTAAATTGGTAAAACAAAAAAATCGTACCTTCAGTTATCCGACTATTACTATGAAACATAGTTTGCATAGATTAATTGGCATATATTAGAATAGCATATTTGAAATCAAACCATATTTTTTAAAAAAAGAACTTTCTAACTTAATAAAGTTTAAAACTAAAATTACTCATCAAATTGAAAAGTACGAGAAAAAAATCTGTAACTTTTATTAGTCAAGCTGAACATTAAAACAGAAAATCGAGAAAAGTAACAATGTAGAAACTAAATCAGATGTTCAAAATTGCCCCCAAACATAATAGGAGTGATAGAATTGGCAACCGTCACAATTCTGTTTCTTAGTTCCTGTTCATTTCCGGGTGCGTTACATAAACAACCGATTTTAGATGCCCCCAATAGAAAGAATCAAGTGGGTTTAAGTCAAGAGACCTGACTGCCCAAGTAACAGGTTCACCAGGTCCTAACCATTTATTGAAGTACTGATTGTTGAGCCAGTTACTAACCTGGTGGAGAACCATCTAACTGAATCCACATGTCTTGCTTAGTTGCCAATGGGATGTCTTCCAACAAAATTGGTAGATCGTTCCTTAGGAAATTAATTTTCATTCAAATTGATGCTCCCATTATATTTCCGTCCTAACATCAACGGCAAAAAAGTGGTGACGATAGCGTGAGAATTTTAGATGCAGCAATAGTGTGAATTATGCATATTAGAAAACACATCTCTGGTAAAACAAGCTTCGTCTGTCCACAACAGTTTCTTTAGAAAATTAGGTTCCTGCTCAAGCATTCAGTTGCATAATTCCATTTGAGGTTCGAAGTTATGGGACTAAGAGTTTGTATTTTTGTGTAATAATATGGATGTAAATTCTTATCTCTTAAAATGTCAAAAGCGAATTTGTGGTCTATCTCCACTTGAACTTGCCTATGGAGTTTCAGCTACTATTTGCAGTATTTCTTCTTCATAAAAGTTTCATTTTCTCTGTGGTGCTGATTAAGTCTCATGAAAATGTTTTGATGTGAATACGTTCTATTAGGTATCTTTGACCATATAGTTGGTATGGCCAAGAACTGTATACATATCGGCATACTCAGGGTGTTATCAATTACAAACATCTGGGAATGCAAAGCATAACCACAACGAACTCCTGTTTTGTTACTTTTTTTAAACTTTGGCGGCCATTTTGACCATGTTCCCGAAGAGTTTTAAAAAAACGAAGATACCACGCTGTCTTTAGTTTTTGATGTAAAATCCAAATCTGAAGTCAAAATTTCAAAATTTAACAAAAATGCGGACAGACATACATACAGACAGACAGACTTCGGAGTTCGTTGAAAAACTGTAAACTAAAATATACAGAAGATGCCATATGGGTATAGCTCATTATTCTTGAGATATTGAATGAACAAGAAATCTTTAAAAGAAGTTGCCTTAACTTTGGGAAATTTTGGAAAATTCAATTCTAATTGACAATATATCATATAAAGAAAACATAAAAGTAACGTTTTTGTAACATTACGCGTAAACAGTAGATGTTTTAAAATAACAGTTTTCGAAAAACTTCATTTCCTATGTCACGCTTTGGAAATATTGAAAAACCCAAAGTTTTATGTTAAACTTTAACACCTTGTATCTCAGAAATAGCGTTTTCGGGCATATGTTCACGTTTCAGTTTGTTGCGTGTTTCAGTCTTTGTTATTCTTCAGAAAGTGTAAAGAGAGAGACATTGACATAACGTAAGGAAGATCCTTGTTTCTTTCACAAGCTTTCATTCATATGCATCTCCTTCGAAGCTCTGTTGTTTCTTCTGCAATTGCTACCTTCTTGTACATGTCCAATCTTCTTTAGATTCGGATGTTCCGGACCTTCTAAAAACTCTTCTTTATGGTTGTATGACTTTTCGCTGACAATTCTTTTGGAAACCTTCAAGTCTATTATACAAACTGCAGAAACCTTTTCGGTGACGCATGAAGACGCGACCAAACAGTATGGTCAGATCTGCTCTAATTATTCAGAGCATTGATGCAGGAAGATGTCAAGAACGAAAAAGAAACCGTATGGAACTTTGTAGAACCGAATTAGTTCGTATGGCGACAAAACACATTTGCATATTTTATGCCCTGACAAACCAAGATTGTTTGGTTAAATGTCTGCTTGAAACATTTTGTTAATTATGAACTGAGTTTGATATTGATATTTCTTATTGTTGATTAGAATTTCCTGTTCTTCGTTACATCAAATGCATTGTATTGTTCAAGCGAGACAATTTAAAACAGAGCATGCTACAAGTATGCAGAATGCAGAATTATGCGAAAATGAGTTCATAGACATCAAACTGCTACTGGTATTGTAAATTTCTGATAATATATTCACTCCGTTTTCCTTTTCTTTAAAACATCTGAAATGATTATGAGTCAAGCTATATACTATAACATTAATTGACTGACTTGAACTTCAAAATTGCGTCAAGCCAAAATAATGCCGAATCTAGTAAAATCCTTCAAATACGTTACAATAAAATTGATGCTAACCAATAATGTGTAGGTGAACGGGAAGACGAGATTCGCAACTAACAATCTACTAACACGCCACCAACACCGGTATCCTTGAATATGATCAGTTTTTTGTAGCTCTGACGGGCCATGATTCCTCTGGACTTCTATATAGACGGATGACTTTTGGTATTTCAGCGAAGAATTTTGTGTGGATTTTAAACCATGGGAATCGGGAAAAGAAGTTCCAAAAGTAAATCCGTAAGTTGATCGAGTTTCCACATTTTGAAATTAATACCCATGTTTGACGGGTTGCTGATTGTATTTGTAAATTGCAGTTAACTACCCAAAATCCAACTTACATTTCAATACCCTTTTCCTTGAGAATTGTCCTACTTATGACTACAGAAAATTGTTCTTCAATTACACTACATGTACAACAATATTTGCCTTCGCCGCAGTATTCCCTTATAGCTTGTGGTGTTTATTTTGAGTTTGCCGCATTTTTTATAGTTCTTTTTTTGAGATATTTTAGATCTAGTCTACTACTTATGGTATTTTGCTTGCAGTTAAGTGGATTTAGTTTTAAACACTTTTTAAGATTCGACGCTACCGTTCATAATTGATTTCCAAGGATAAAAGAGTTGAATACTTGAATTACGTCAATATCTGCTTGTAGACAACTTTATCTTTCTAGATGACGACCAGAAAGTTTAGTATATAAACCACTGATGAATGGATATCAGTCAAAAACATTGTAAAGTTTATCAAAGTAGATACAGGTCTGATGACAATAGGGCAGTAGGTGAATGGAGAAGGAGATCAATAGTAGGATAGATCAGAGCTGTAACCTTTCAGAAAAAAAAAGAAAAAAAATGACTTATTTGAGGAGATCGAGTTGTGATATGGGGTTTAATTTCAAAGGGATTTCTTTCAAAATTCTTCATTTAAGTAATAGGAAGTGTACCCGTATTTTTGCGTGTTTTCCTAAGAAAGCTAAAACGGTCCCAAAGAACAAAAACAATTTGGATTGTCAAAACAACACAAAAAAGAACTTGTCAAAACTTTTCTTCAAGACTTAACTCCGAAAACAGTTGCCAGTCTTTTGTGTCAAAGATTCCTTTTTAGTTAACTTGAAGTCCCAAATGGATTTTTGACCGATAGTTTGTAGCCGATGAAAACGGCCCCCTTTGTCCCCAAAAAAAATCGTTCCACCCAGGAAGTAAATTAAGGGATTGCAAGCTATCGTAAAGGAATTATGTACTGCAGCAACTTTATTATTGGCCCAATTGTAGAAAAGTAGAGAACAAAATGTGCGAATACCTGGGTAACCTATTGCAGTAAGTAAAGAAAAAAACCAAAATTCCATCAAGATATGAAAGATGCATTGAAAAAGGAAAGAAAACAGTATTGTTTTTTACCGCCATTTAATAAATTACGTCTTGAAGTTGATCCTGTAAATAGTTTAGATTTAATTTTCTTTATAATCCGGTTATACGTCTTTGCATGTTATTGTTAGTCTTTTCGTAATATTTATTAAATTAATAAATTTCCTCATAGTAGAAAGTTTTTGGAGATTTAATTTACTTGCTTTATGTATTCAGTAGTAAAATGGAAAGGCATCTTGAAGAAAAATGATTTGTGTTTTAAATTTAATGCGACCTATTTAAATCGATTCTAGTTTACAAAATTTTATTATGGTTATATAACAGAGGACGATTTATAACCTCCCTTTTTTATTTTTAACAATGCCATTATGTTATTATGTTATAAATATTAAATATAGATCCAGGTAACTGTCTGGTATCGTGTGGTAACCTTAACAATTTTAATTTAATTTCGTTTCAAAGGAGAATGAATATTCGGCTTTCGTATAATACTAATTAAGTTACCGAGATCGATAAATTGTAACATCCTTCCTCATTAAACAAGTATTGTGTAAATTTATGTTTATATATAGTACTTTTTTGTATTATTATAATATAATATGGAGATAAATTTCAATAACATGGTACAGTGATGAAAAGTTTCATCGAAATCAACTCGACATTTTTGTTTCGCTATTTCCATAGAATTCTATATTTAAAATTTAATTAATGCACTGCAGTTATTATGTGATTTTGTATACAAACTGTTGTAATTTTGTAGTGTCACTACAAAGCATATTACAGCATAAAATTCATTGAATATAGTTAAATATAGCATAGGTATGCAATCGTTGTACATTAAAATCATCGCATTAGTTAGTTCGCAGTTAAACTTTTTCATACAATTGTTGCCTGTGTTGCAATTAAAAGTTAAATTTTGCCTTTACATAAATTTCTCAAACAAAAATATAATACAACTATACGTGTTTGTGTTGAAAATATTATTTTAGTATCTACTACTAGAAAAAGAGTACTCTTGTAAAGTACTCTTTTTATGCCACTTTAGAGTTGCCTTGCTCTTCTTGTCTCCTAAATACATAATAATTTACTTTACAGCATGAGCTTACAGCTTTCTCTTATTTGGTTCGATATTTTCTTGAATAAATTATTTTGAGACACCCTACTGCAGTTTTTTTGTTATTAGTGAAAAACTCTTTAGTGAAAAACAAAAGCTTACGTAACGTAACAAATGCATCTGATGATAGCATTTTATTAACGACATTGCTAAGCAACAACCTTAACGTTGATGTATGCCATCTAAAACACGATTGGCAAAAGCTCCTAACATTTACATGATAGCAAGACCTAATTCAGAAAATGTATTATTATACTCATGCTTGAAAGTTAAGTTTCGATAAATTTATCGAATCGCTTTACATTAGTCGATGGAGGCATAGTATTTTCGATTGATTAAGCTTTAGGTTTGGAGAACAAACGCGTCAAACGTCCAAAAGTGGCCTTTTTTAGCCATATCCGTATTTTAAATTTCGAAAACTACCAGGATGATTTTGATTATTCTTGGATATATAATTCCACAAACCCTAATAGGGGCCATGGATCTGAACAAAAAAAATCATAGTATGAGAACCAGAAGAGGTAAGTGGATAAGAATACCACAGTGTAAGCCGCATCCAAGTTAATTTTCTTTTGCTTTTTTTCCTCTCCCTTTCTCATTTGAAAAAGAAATTAGAGTGTACGGCCCTGTTTCTCCAGAACGAGAAGTCGAATCGCTATGGAGCTTTTTGTGCTATGTACTTTATAGTATAGAACACAATCTAAGTGCAACTCGACTAGTTTTCAATTGCTATTCTGTATTAACCATCTAGAAAAAAGGAGACATCAAGTATATGACGTTTTATAGCACCATTACCTGAAGTATTAAATCGAAATAGTTTATACCAATCAATAGCCCAATCAGTTGTGTACAAGAAGCTTTTAGGTGTTACCCCCAAAATACGCAACCTTCAGGGTCAAAAAACAAAAACCAAAACTATCGAAACAAATGACGATTCATCAAGGATTTTGACTGGATTTTTAGAATTTTTACTAAATCTCTAATTTGGGCCTAGACCTAGCAGTTTCAACATTGTGATGTTTTCTGTCTTTGTCTGGACCTTCTCAAGAGGCAACTGTGGATTATCAATTGAACTTTCAATAAATTAACTTAAATTGTAATTGAGACACAATAGATTTTTTCATTCAATATTCTTTCCATCTAATTTCGTGTTCTGACAATACTGTCTATAGACCTATGCAAATCTAGTAATCGTATAATGCAAGGTTGAGATCTTTTTCATTAATATTCAGTATTTAAGCTCAATAAACTCTCATACAGTGATCAGCATCACTATAAATGCTTTATCATGCTGAGAAATTGTATAAATAAGATTCACAGTTTGAAAATTTAAAAGTATACCACCAATCAATCAGAATATAGGATCACAATAACCTTGCGTTGCGAACTATTAACCAATTAAATTTTATTGGCATGTCCATCTACGTTTTAATTGGTCACTAGTACTCGTTCTTGATCTTTACATTCTTATTGATCAGAATTTGTCATAAATTACTGCTACTCCAAATTCTAAAGTGAAGTTGAACTTGTTGAGTGAACCACATGGATCTAAATAGTCAAAATGGTTAACATCAAAACGTCTTTTGCACTAGATATTTTGAAATAATTGCCTTTCCTTAAATTCTATTCTTTGATAAAGAAGAAAATAAATTCTTATAGCGATTTACTTCCAAGCTGTTAATCAATGATGAAGTTGTGAGCCTAGAGCGGTAAAGTTTGTAAGGAGGCAAGATATTTAAATTGCAATTACTTTTCTACGGATAAGCAGAAACAGTAAAGTACATTGGACATTTCAATTTTTCACTTTAACAACCAGGATGCTGAATTCTAAATCTTTGGGAATAAAATTAGTATTGCACTATCCCACTAAACTAAAAGCCAAGATAGATGGAATGGATGAAATCTCATGACTTTGTCAATCTGAATTTCGTAAAGCTCAGGAAGTTCACATTATTTATTCAGACGCGATCTTTAGTAAACAACAAATAAATAATAATCGATGAGGTTCTTTGTAAAATGGCAATTGACCTTTCTTACCGATGTATTAGTTAAAGATTAATGTTTTGGGTAGAATTCATCATTTGCAATCATCTTCTGCTAATTCCGGCTTGCACGTATTGTTAGATTTGGTAGTAGTATGGGTCTTATGCAGGGTTGGAAAGAGTCACCTTTTCCTGGTTTCGACAAGGCCAGTGGTCAAAACTGGTTTAAACCGTCCAAAAATGCTTAAACCGGCAAAAAACGGTTAGAATTGATTAGGATCTCGCTTCAAAGTTTGTAATTCTTCAAGTTTCTTCATAAAAGTAAAAAATAGGTAATTAATTTATTGTGATTTCTAATTAACATAAAATGCCACAGTTTGAATATTTCTAATCAACTAGTGTATGTTAATGTTTCTACTTTAGGGAGGTAACCTATTATTTTATGAAATGGATTAGAAATTAATGTTCTTGAGAAGACACAAAGTTGTAAAGTTTCTAATAATAAGAATTCTACTTACAAAATTATAAATATCAGGAGTTTCAAGAATTTTCCCACACGTAGAGCCAAAACGAGATTTTTAAAGTTTAGTATTATTTCTGTTGTACGAAAAGTCCAGGGGTCTCCTTGCCCACTTATCAGTGACATACATAACCACCAGGGAAGCTAGAATCAGTTTCCTACTTTAGAATTTGAAGTTCGCAAGAGTACGTGGTCTGTAAGAACCTAAAAGGCTACAAAAATCTGTATGTTTGCAGAAATCGGAAGGATCCCACAAAACCTAATGTTCGCAAAAATTATGGAGTCTACAAAAACATCAAAGTGAATTCACAAGAAGGACTTTATAGGAAGACACAATGCAAAACAGATTAGATTACCTATCAAAATCAGAAAACTACCAACAAATTAGTTTGAAGTGTAACTTTAACTATCAAGACGGAAAGTCACAGTTATCCAATAGCCGATTTGATTGAGCTTTTGAAACAAGAATTTACCATTACGCAGAATTGGTGTTTATTGTCTCGTTTATGCAAATAGATTTCTTTGACCTGGATGAGGTCTTTTGGAGATTATTGTCTGATTAATCTATCCCATCATGACTTTCCAAAATTTATATTGGATATTCTTCATTTTATAATGAAAAAAAAAGGTGTCTTCCATACTCAATATTTATACTAATTTGTCATCTATTATAGGGGAGCTGCTTGGTAAGTAATGGAAACGGATAGAGTGAACAATGTCTCACTAAAATCTATGAAGATCGTGAAAGTATACCAGAATGATGGTCTTCGAAGACTCACATTTAACGACCTCTCTTCTAGCTTGAAAGTTGAACTGATTAAAAATTATTTAGGAAATATCGCGAGCCAAGAATTGACAATTAGATCTACAGAACCCGAATTAGGAGAAACTACAGATTATAGCACCATAATTTTTATTGTTTTTATCTCTTTTTAATTCTTGTGTTTTTGGAGTAAAGTGTTTATATCTTACCAATGCATCCCATTAGAAGAAATATTTGGAGACAAGATGGCAAGATTTAGATGTATTGAAATTTAGAACAACCGAAGAAATTTTGTTCACGGGGCAAAGCAGTCTCAGTTAAAACCATCTAATCTCGCATTCGTGTGTGTAGAACAGGTCTGTAATTTAAAGCTTAAAGATTTGTGATTAATTTTAAAAAATATAATTTTGACCACCTGGTCAAAATTTAGTCTTGACCAGGACGGTTTAAATAGGATAAAACCACTTAGATCTTGACTCTGGCCTTATGGAAAAATTATTTTTTATTCACGGGACTACTGTTGTAGTGTTCACACCTCAAGAATTTTCTTAAAAATCAGAATTTGTATTTATTATTGTTACTTTGTTCATTCTTACCACGTATCATCACGTTTATTTATTGATTTTCTTTTCTAGATCTCAGTTGCTGATTTTTGTACCGTAAATGAAGGTGTAAAAATGAAACGTTTACGAAATATAGCCTGCGGCAAATAGATTAATAACGCCAAAACAAAAGTTCAGACCAAGTAAAAATTATTGTTAGTTGTTAGTTATAATCAGCAAAGGATGACAAAACAAGAAAAAAAACACGTGCTACTTTTTTATGGAACACTCTGTGTTGCCAGAAATAATTTTATAAAGATAATTGTTTTATACATCTTTTCCTGGTAGCATTTGTTTCATAGTCCTGCAAATAACGACGCTATCTTCTTATTACAGACCCTAAATATCCTACAGTTTCTCATCCGAGAAAGAGTCTTTGGCGTACATCAAATATTTCATTTGTCTCTGAAGTTTTTATTTCCTTCTATAATCTTATCAAATAGTATAAAATGTGCACTATAAAATTAATTAATCTCCGATAAATCATGATGGTTAGGTCTTAAAAAGTTTTTCCCTTGTTACAATGACAGGTGAATGGTTACTTTATTATCAACTAATATTATAAAAAATATAAAAATGTCAGTTTTCCTTTTAAATAAATACAGTCCTGTCTTCTCTAAACGGTTATTTTATGGAGATGTCAATTTGACAGTTTCTTTTACAGACTACTGTGGGTTAGGAAACTCAATTATGGTTATTTTCAGGGATCTTCCAAGAGAAGTAAAACGTTTATAGAATTTTTCTTTTTTGCTATGATGAATCAGTTTTAGAATATTTGTTATTCGCTCAGGAAAAATAAATGAATTTTCCAACTTTCTCGCCGTCTTTGCGGTTATCAGTCAATGTACGTATAGCGCACTACCAATTAAAGACAATGAACCGCTGTAAATAAGGAAAAGTAATGTTCTAACAACAAGGCTGGTAAAGGTGTTAAGTTTGTACTATATTAGAGAGCTGAAAGCAGTATAAAGCATGCGCGGTTAGGTAGTCATTAAGCCCTTGTTCGGCTATATAATAATTAGGCTTCGATCTTAGATTAGCCACCTGTCTAACTTAAGGTCCTGTCCGTATAAAAGATAATTTTACGACGAGTTCTTTGTTTGATTGAAGGAAAATGTCATGAGAACTACGAAACAGTTTTATTAATGTATTTAAAAATGACACCAAAGACGTTAAAACTTGCACGTTGTATTAAAAAAAAACTGCATCTAATGAGAGTTAATCTCGGTATTTGCTGTTTACGGAGAAAACGTTTCAGCGATCACGCAACGGGGCCAGTGCGTTTAGCGGCCGTGTTTAATAACAGTGTATCGATCATCCCGCTCCTGCAATTACCTAGCACCTTCTGCCAACTTACAAGAGCACTAAACACTCGCCGACTGTTCTCTCGCGTGAGCCGCTCCCCCTCCCGGCCGCTCAATGTCCTGTTACCGTTACGTTAGCCGATCTCGGGCCTTAAAATGTACTGTTCTATGATCCGTCACAAACATAAATTCTTCCCTGGATGATTTATTTCTCAAAATTATCCGTAACACAGCGCACATATGTCCTGAAACACTGGCACATGACTATATTCTCTGTCTGATTGCGGGCCATACGTGCGGTACGAATTGGTACGAGTTCAACTTATCTTTTAAACTTTTGTTTTATCAGTCCTGTTTATACCTACTAATGCTTTAAAACTCGTAAAAACTAAATGTAGGCGTGCATACATCTGTTTAATATTACAATAGGTAACGAGTCGTTAAGCATACATTTTAAGATGCAATAAAATAATACATTATTATCAACTAATAATCGATATATTAAATATATAATGCGCAATTAAACAATTAAGCTATTAATTTATTGCAAAAATTCCTGTTTATATTTTCACGGCCTCCCTAATCGCATTAACGTTACCTATTTATAATGTTATGGTATTGTGTTGCTTCCTATTTTTATTGATTAAAATACATTTCAATTTTATACTTTGTTTTTCTTACGACCGTCGCTAATTATTAAAGTTCAGACTGGTATCTAAATGAACGGGTGCATGGCAACAATGTCAGACGAACCAACGGCTGGACGACTTGGTATTGGCCACGATTTACCATGAGCGACTCGTCTTTTAAATATCTCTACGGTTTTTTCCTTTATTTAGAATGCTTTGGGAAAAAACAGTTAAGCGGTAAAAACACTAAAGTTTTCCCATTTCGCATTGGATAGTGGACAACCCTTCTACAGTCTTTCATTTGCATGTTTGGAATTTCATCAAGGGCGACAGGACCAAAGGAAATCTTCAATACAAAGATCACCTGTATATTTCATTAACTGGAATTACGTAGAAAACGCTTTCTTCGAAATAACTCGGCGGTAATTCGCTTAAATTACTTTTGTAATTTATTTGGCGCCGTTTCGAAAGTTGGCGACATCGATGCACCCACCAACCAGAATCTGAAAAGCACTGGGGAATGCCTTTAAGAACTTTTAAAAAGGTTTTTACGACAGCAAAGCAAAGTATTCTTAATATGGCAATTTGTTAATTAGTTATAAAGTTTTCATGCAATGCTTTTTACTAAGAATTCACTAATTAGAAAAGTTGTTTTTTGTTTGTTTATACAAAACTTTTTTGAAATTTTTGTTACCTGATTATGATTAATCTCTTCAAAGATCACGTCTTGATTTAATAATTTAATAATGAAAAGAGCAAAGCTTAATTATTTGCCACATTCTTTCTTTTAGAACTACATAGCCTTTGTTAGAGTTACTCGCAAGTCCACACAATAGAATAAAATATGTATTTGTCATGAATCATAGTAGACCACAAAAAGTATATTTAGTCGCTGCCTCTGGTAGATACCATCTTACCATCTCAACAAACCGGTCCGGTTGACTTCAGTAATTGAACAGAATCAGACTTAAAACATTTACGTGTTTAATGTGCAAATTATTTAATTTTTCTCCTTTAAATAAAATTTAATCATAACCTTTTATTAAATAGGCGCTTCGTATATTTTTCATTTCAATGGTTTCCTAAAGAGGCAGCTTTAAACGATTTTCTGTTATAAATGTTCTTTCAATACACCCCCAATTTTATATTCAGGTGAATAATTAATTCAAATTTATAAATAGCAATATTCTTTCAGAATGTATAAAAATAACACATAAAAGAATTTTAAATTAGAAATTTGGAGTAGGAGTTGGAAAAAGAAGCGAATATATTATTTTTGAGTCAACAAAACTGTTTACCGGAGCTTTTGGCAGAACGTTCGTGTAAAATGAATTTATACATAAAATTAGCAAACATGAAATTAATTCCGAATGAAATTTTATTTTCCTTTACATTACATGTTTATTCCCTATTGCTCTATTAAATAAAATTTTTATTTATTAAAGTTTTTCACTGGCCGACTGAATAAAGTACCTTTGTGTAAACCTTTTTTAACACGCTTGTTACAAAAACAAAAAAAGCACATCTAAGATATTTCCGTATTTTGTGGAAATCATAATGCAATTTAAACCCAGTATCTAAAGTGGCCAAAAAACAGTTTCCTCGAATATTCGAACCTCTATCAAAAGTGTCTGATAAATAGTTGGTATCTATTGAGTAGGTATCCTAGAAAATTGTATAAACGAAAGTGTTTTGCATGATTGTTTTGACTTCGTTTTGTCTGAAGTGAATTGCGTATGGCATCACCATAAAAATCTTACTGTAATGTAGAAAACTTTTAGTTCACATCATTCCTTGCTGTGTTTGCTGATCGTCAGTTGGGTTTTGTTTCCAAGATTTGGTTTCTCCCATGTTTTAACAAGAACTAAACTTTTCTAACTAGAATACTTCTATTAGGGTGGAGAATCCCCAAAATTTAAAAATTCACTTTTTTGGTTATTTTAGATACCTACTACTTGCGTTTGT
>VTPC01089756.1:1093996-1157925 GCA_011009095.1 Ignelater luminosus | reverse complement strand
CATCAAATTTTCTTAACACCACAGAAATGTGTTATATATTTAAAAAATCAATTTTAAAAGAAGATTTCCTGCTAGTCTTCAAGTCTTGGAAAAGTCTTCCTGATATTCAAACAATCTGGCAATTCGCCAACAAGCCTTGAAAGGCCAAGGCTACTAATTAGCTTTTTTCTGCAATCCCGTTCTTATTTACATATGAGACGTAACTCCCAATAATATAAATCAAAATGCCCTCATATTTGATCTTAAATTCAAGTAGTCCAAAATTATCACGATTAAACTAAATAAGCAACCAGACGTTATTAATTGGGCTTCCTGCGTCTGTAGAACTATAGCCCAAAGACTAAGCACAGTCTTCTTCAACATTATGAAGATGTCTCAATTATTAAGCTTCAGACTAAAATATGCACAGCAATTTGTGTGTCTTTAGGATACTTAGATACTAAAAAGTATCTTGATCTTAGACTAAAAGGAACTGACAAAGCCTTATCCGTTCTACAATGAAATCTTTTCCAAAGCTTTTGATACATTTTTGATTTTTCCAAAAAACTTATGTAAGTTTTAGACATAACATCCAGTGTTTTCGTTAGTCTTCAGTTTAAAGGCATAACAAAATATATTTTATAAGGAGATTAAGACAGGTTTATGTTTAAAGCCGAAGCAAAAATAGGACAAATACTTAATCTTTTATACCTAATCTCAAGAGAGTATTTTTTACATATTTTGCTTATCATTAAGTTTTGGTTTGAGAAGCCTTGGTCTGATTATCTGAGCTTCGATCTTGCCTCGATTGTGGAGAAGAGGAAACCAAAGACGATTAGGACACTTTCTATTTTATTTTTTTTCATTTTTCTCTAACTGTCTTATCGTTTTGGTTTTTAGTTTAATTCTTATAATGAATACTTGACATTTAAAAGCCTTAGTTAATTACTTTTTATGAGTAATAGCATTTTCAGAACAGGACCGAAAGCGGGATGGTGAATCTGGCCAAACTACCGCAAGAACACAACAAATACAAAATGAGTTAATGAGTCTTCCGTTAATATCCTTTTTATAACCTTTGTACGTTTATCTCTTTATCTTCCAGTTCTTCCTTTGCCGGGCTATCCATGGTGATAATACTTTTAGGACGCTTTTGGCCGCCCTTCGCCAACTTTCTTGGCTTAGCTTTTGGGTAAGGACTTATTCTTTCCGGAGAAAAGAAAGCAGCCTGTTGCGTCAACTTGAAAAGCATGGTGAAAAACTACTGAGTCGACATTGAAGGATTTGACTTAGGTTTGCAGTGTATAGCGCATTCGTGAAAAACTAAAAACCATTTACAAAAATGATGCCGACTTGCGTTATCAACATAACAACGATTTCATTATCAACTTTGTGTGATCCATCTGCTTTTCCTCTTTCTGATCTCTAAGTCTTCCAATAGAAAGCACTATTTTCGCGCCTATCCTGTTAAGGTTGAAATGTCACATGGCTAAAAGTTATGTCAGGTTTTAACGTTTTGTCGAAGAACTCACCCACAATTGCTTTGCTAAAAGCTGCATTCTTGCAAGGGAAGTTGCTTCTGGCTCCCTACGTTACTTTAAGCGTCGCTTCATAAACTTCGCAAACTAATCTTTCTAGCTTATTTCTTCTACTTCCACGAGTCTGCTTTGTTTAAGTGTCAAACATTTTTGGGGCTGCATCAGCAACAGTTTTAAAAATTAATTGATAGTATGGGGATAAAATGAACTTACTGGGGATACAATTGACAAGCTATCTATAGTATGGGCCTATGGGTCATAGATACAAGCACAAGAACAAAAACTGCAACAATACAACAACTATACTGTAGAAAAACCTTATGTTTTAACTTTAAAAAGTCATATCACACTACTAAGAAAATTGAAGAAATGCTAAAAAACTACCAATTACGCACAGCAGACATATAGATTTGTCGATCAGCTGCTTATAGTGTTACCAACATAAAGCATCGGGATTGACAGTAGAATACGTATTAGAACGTGATATTTAAAGCTTCCATTGCATCCCTGAGTCCCAACCATTCCTGGTCTCTCCAAGAGACCAAAACTAATTTTAGGTATTATAAAGTAATGATAATAATGTAGTGTTCTTTTTATATAAAACGTTTATTTATATTGAATAATATTTATTTTTACTTAGTTTATTACAATTTATTTTCAGTATTTATTTACACTAACTTATTTATCTATTTATGCACAAAAGAATTTATTTATCACTATTTAACATTTATTTCGTTCGTAACTACTAGCTGATTGACTGTAGAACTGCCTTCTGCTCGGTCAACGCAGCCTTATATTCGTTTCCGCGTGGTTCTTGATGAGCCCAGAAAGTTCGCGTTCCTTCTGGAACATTCGACGGTGGAAGCTTCTCGATAGTTCGAGATTTCTCCGGCACATTCGACCAGCTTGTTCGAGACTGTTCGGGACTTTTCCTAGAATATTCTACGCGTGGCGCTTACCACTGTTACGTCTCGTGACAGTGCCGAAAATGATGTTCCACGCATTTTGCTGCTTGTTCCGGCCATGGCTTCTGGATCATGACGGTACTTGCATGCCGAATCCCTAGTATACCTCGAGTTTTTGAAAAAGAAACAATCTACTGTTTTCTGACACTTCTGGGAGGATGTTGCGGGATTATAACTGCAAACCAATACTTTCACACCGGCGTCCTGAAATATTACTTCCAACATATTTCGCACGGTACGCCAATCCAGCTGATCTAGACCACATCCAATTTTCGGCATAGCTAATTTCTTCAAGTTGTGAAGAGCCTTCCACAAAGCCTCATACTGCGGCTTCTCACATGAACGAGGTTTCGTGACCAGATAATAAAGAAATCGTCCCTGGTCTTGTAGATAGCAGGTTTTTCCTACCTCGGGGTATTGTAAAGGTACTTCTCTCGTACGACCAAACTTGAACTTGAAGTCGACAGCTATACCTCGGGACATCTTCAAATCTTTCGCCACGCAGTGAGCTAGAGAGTATTCTTCCGGAACTTTAAACAGGTTCCTTTGTTGTTCATGAACAACACCAAAACGAGCTTTCCTACCATTTGAGTAAAAAGTCATAAAGTCAGTAAACGAGGCTCTCTGATCTTCAATTGCTACAACCGCTGCGGGTTGTATTTCGGCCTCTGGTTCTTCTATATCGACTTCATTTCCGCCTGCATACGGGGCCAACCGGTTGGTGTGCACAACCATCATTTTTCCCCTTGGTGGTTTTCTGATACGGTATATCAGGTCATTTATTCGTTTAGTGACCTTGTAGGGTCCTTCCCATGTTCTTTGCAGCTTTGGAGATAAGCCTCTTCGTCTTTGAGGACGATAGAGCCAAACTAGATCTCCAGGTTAATACCCTCCTGCTTGGGCTTTAATGTCGTATCGCTCTTTCATCTTGTCACTGGCCATCTGAATATTACGACGAACATTTTCATGAATAGAGTTTAACTTCTTACGAAGGTTATCAACGTAATTATCACCGACCACGTCATTTTCACTGGGTTTGAAACCAAACTGTAGATCACATGGTAACCGAATTTCGTGCCCGAACAACACTGCAGCTGGGGTTTGGCCAGTTGTTTCTTGTACAGCCGAGCGGTTTCTCATTAGAAACAAATGCAGGTGTTGGTCCCAATTGCGCTGATGCTCGGACACTACCTTCGACAAGTACTTCCCCATCGTTCTATTCATTCTTTCCACCATTCCATCCGACTGTGGGTGCAACGGTGTGGTTTTCGTTTTTCTGATACCCAATGATTGGCACAACTTTTGGAATAGTGCCGACTGCCCTGGTCGGAATGCAGTTCCAGTGGGACACCAAAACGGCTAAAGAGTTCTATTACCAACACGTCAGCAACCGTAGACGCTTCTTGGTTTGGTAGAGCGTATGCCTCTGTCCATTTACTGAAATAGTCCATTGCCACCAAAATATATTTATTTCCTGCGTCCGTCTCTGGGAATGGACCCGCAATGTCTATGGCAATTCTTTCAAATGGACTACCGACGCTATACTGTCGCATCGGGGCCTTCTACCTACCAAGTGGCACATTACCGGTTGCACAAACTTCGCACCGTCTGCACCATTCTCTAACGTCTTCCTTGCAGTTCATCCAATAAAACCATTCCCGAATCTTCGCCAGTGTTTTCTTAACTCCCAGATGGCCCCCCGATGGCCCATCATGTAATTGTCGCAACACTTCAGGAACCCTGTTCTTGGGAATCATTAGCTGCATTCTTATTTCAGTTCCTTCTTCGTTTTCTAAAACTCTCTTTAGGAGACCATCTTGGACTTTCAGTGAGTCCCACTGTGCGCTATATGCTTTCACAATCGAGCCGTATCGGGCTGTTTCTTCCCAAGCCGGTCTGCGATCCACTATCTTCCACTCCAATACTAATCGTAAGTCAGGTTCGCTTTCTTGGTCATCAACAACTGTGGTGCGTTGTACTTGATGTTCACCATGCTTAGTCTCGATTCGCGAGCAGTATTTGCAATCGTCGGGGCATGGCCTTCTAGATAAAGCGTCAGCGTTGCGATGACTACGCCCAGCTCGATGTTCGGTCTCGAAATCATATTCTTGGAGCCTTTCGAGCCATCTTGCTACTTGGCCTTCAGGGTTTTTAAACTTCAGCAGCCATTGGAGTGCAGAATGATCGGTTCTCAACAGGAAGTTTTGGCCATAGAGGTACTTATGGAAATGCTCAATGGCCTTGACGACTGCAAGCAGTTCTCTATGGGTTACACAGTAATTACGCTCTGGCTTGGACAGAACCTTGCTAAAATAACCGATGACCTTCTCTTGCACCTCTTGAACTTGGGACAGGACGGCGCCTATTCCGACATTGCTAGCATCCGTGTCCAGCACAAATCGCTCGTTCGGTCTGGGATAGCTTAAGATCGGAGCTGTCACTAAAGTTCGTTTAAGATCGTTGAAGGCTCGTTCACAATCGGCGTCTCATTGAAAATCTCTGTCTTCCTCTGTCAATCTTATCAAAGGTTTTGCAAGATCTGCAAACCCACGGACGAATCGCCGGTAGTAAGTACACAAACCCAGAAAACTTCGAAGCTCGTGTTTATCTTTTAGGTGGGGTCATTCTTGGACCGCACGAATCTTATCACGATCAGCCGCTACTCCATTTTCAGATACCAGGTGACCAATATATCTGACTTCTTTCTGGAACAGATTGCACTTCTTTGGACTCAGTTGCAGATTTGCTCCACGTAATCTCAGAAACACATCTTCCAAGTTTTTCACGTGTTCCTCAAACGTTCGACCAATCACAATAAAATCGTCGAGGTAAACTAAACAGGTCTTCCGAGATAAGCCTCTCAGAATCAACTCCATCAATCGTTCAAACGTTGCTGGAGCGTTACACAGACCAAATGGTATAACTGTAAACTGCCATAGGCCAGAACCAATAGTAAAGGCAGTCTTCTCTCGATGTTGGGGTTCCATTCCAACCTGCCAATACCCACTCTTCATATCCAGGGTGGAAAACCACTTGGAACCAGACAGAGTGCCCAAAGTGTCATCAATTCTGGGTAACGGATAACTATCTTTCTTGGTGACACTATTTAATTGTCTATAGTCGACACAAAATCGTGTGCTACCACCTTTCTTCTTTACCAAGACGACGGGTGATGCCCAAGGGCATATTTTTGATATAATCCATCAACTTCCTCTTTAACTTCCTTTTTTATTGTCTCCATTTTTACATTCATTTCTTCTTTAACTTCTTTAAGTTCACTTTGCACATTATTTATTTCCCCTTTAATTTCAGTTTTGCACGTTATTTATTTCACTTTTTATATTTTCCATATTCGAATTCATTTCTTCTTTAAGTTCACTTTGCACGTTATTTATTTCCTCTTTAATTTCACTTTTTATATTGTCCGTATTTGAATTCGTATCTTGTTTAATTTCTAGTTGGTTATTTTCCATAGTTTGCTTAAGTTCTTGTAACATCTTAATTAATTCGTTATCCATTTTAGCTAAGGCAGATCTTGTGGCAGGCATTCACAAATTATTTTTGTTTTAAATTTCACACCTGACACCAATGTAGTGTTCTTTTTATATAAAACTTTTATTTATATTTAATAATATTTATTTTTATTTATTACAATTTATTTTCAGTATTTATTTAGACTAACTTATTTATCTATTTATGCACAGAAGAATTTATTTATCACTATTTAACATTTATTTCGTTCGTAACTACTAGCTGATTGACTGTAGAACTGCCTTCTGCTCGGTCAACGCAGCCTTATATTCGTTTCCGCGTGGTTCTTGATGAGCCCAGAAAGTTCGCGTTCCTTCTGGAACATTCGACGGTGGAAGGTTTTCAATAGTTCGAGATTTCTCCGGCACATTCGACCAGCTTGTTCGAGACTGTTCGGGACTTTTTTTAGAATATTGTAGGGGTGGCGCGTTACAATAATTACAGAGTTAGTAGTGCAAATTAAAATTGTAAGTATTGCATAGACTGATTTACGAAATGAATCTAGAATAAGTTAGTTTCAGGAAAAAGCCGTATGGAAAGAGTTCATCACATAAAGAGTGTTTTATTAGAAGTATTTCTTGGCCACCTTGTATACTAGAACCAATTCAAGAATTGTTCTTCTTTTGGTCAAAGGTCACGTGAAAGTAAAGTGCCAAAAATTTCCTAATAAGTAAATAATAATTGTTATTGTATTTCTAATTACATTAATAAGCTATTTACGCTTTGTTATCCCACGCGCATTACACGTTAATACGTATGTATTCTCCTGAAACTACTAAAATCTTTATCTCCCCAGAATATAAAAAGCTTGAATCTTAAAAATATTGGTGGGGTGGTATAGTTAATTAAATTGTAAAGTTATGTTAATGTATCCACTTGACATAAAAAATCAAATATGTAGTCAATTCGCTTTAATGAAGTTACTCGACCGCCATTAAATTGATTGCCTTTTATTTTTTTTTCCGGCAGCAACGTCTTACAATATCTCGCTCAAATTACTCATTTGTTTTATCTTTAAAATGATTAGGAATTGTCAACTTTAAAAATATTTAAAATTTGTTTTACAAATTTAATAGGAATTCTTCTGCAACGAAACCAAAATAAAAATGCAAAAAACTATATGAGAATGCAGGAAAGAAGTTGGTTGTTCCCTAATAAACTGAACCGACCAACCAACCGAGTTGATGTATTTGTCGCATCTGAAATAAAAATAAAAGAAGGGATCAAGTATGATGTTGGTAGATTATGTTCCTCTAAGGCCATAAAAAAGTTTTAAAAAAAACAAATAATATAATTTTATTTTCAAACTTCATTGATAAGATGTTTATGAAATGCAAAAGAATTAATCATATTCAGATTGGATGGTGATGCTTAACGATAGAAATTTATATCCGGCATCAAAAACAGCTTATTTGCCTATATACAATTTGTTTAAAGAAGAATAGAATGAACGATGCTGTCAAACATATGTTTGAATTAAAAATGATTAGACGCATTTCTAACTGTACAGAGACATTGATGATATATCATATAATGAATAGCTCGTTAAAAATGACCTTATTACGAATAATTCTTTATCTCTAAACAAATTGAATTCCTCTGCACTGTTTTGTATAGGTGCTATTCAAATGCATATTTACAAACTGTCGCATTTGAAATGCACAAAACGAAACAATGACGACAAAAGATCAATTTCTTACGAAAAAAATTCATTTAATTAATTTATAACAATTTTTTAAGAGAACAAAGAATGTCTGTTCAAGTTTCAAGTTAATTAATTGTAAAAGATAACATTCTACATAAAGCATTTATTCAAAACATTATCGGAACTTCAACTGAATGTTATACTAGACTCCGTATAATTATGTGAAAATGTACAAGAATTATAATTGAATAGAATGGAGAGACTCGCTAAGAATTTAGTTTTTTTTTCTCTAAACAATATAGGAAAGAATCGTGATATTGTTATTGTTCTGAATGTCTGATACTAATATGACTAGATGTAAATGTTTTATAAGTAATAGGCAAATAAGCAAAATAATTCATATTTAAACAGTTTTATGTATTAATAGAGTTAATCAATGCTTAAGGTCATCATCAAAATAAAATTTCATTTAAACATTTTATATTCGGCAAGATTTCTATTTTATATTTGCTTAAAATTCCAAGAGACCAGACAAAAAGAAACGAAGTGCATACATATATAATTTGTATTGTTGTCATACTTTTTGCACGACATAATATTGGTAACAGCGTTTATAATAATGAAGAATGTAAAGAAACCGGTAACGGACTGGATAGGGTAGATATCAAGAAAAGATAAAATAGGAAACACCTAGTTTATGAAGCTTTGAATTTTTATTGGAATCACTTTTCCTTTTTAGTGTTATTTTTACAAGTTTCTATTTTTTTGCCAAAAGTTTACAGTCAGAACAAAACAAAACAATTTGTTTCACATATATTTTTCCTTTCGTCTCTCTTTTCCAAAGAAGTATCATTCTTTGTCCCAACAGAAAAATTGGAAAAATTATAGTTGGGAGCATTATACGGGACTTCCAGAAAACCTTCTGGTTGCTTAAAGTGACTTAAGTAAATACATCTTGTTATGCAGTGAATCTCAAGTAAATAAAACTTAAGATATAAATAAAAAAGAATTCCCTATCAAACTACAATACAAGACACTTATTGGCAATATCTCTAAGAAGCATATTTTTGAAGAAATACCCCAGTGCTTCCGTGAGTACCTAGACAGCATACATTCATTTTAGGTTCATATTGGGTTCATAGGCATTAGTGGCTGCCCAGTGGACGTCCATCTATGGACTAATTTCGGGAAGATTAAATGCGGTATATCCACTTGACGTCCAATCCAGGGTGCCACATGCTATTTGTTCAGTGGACATCCATCTGTGGATTATTCTCAAAATCACTGGATTCAATCTATAAACTAATATCTGCGGTTGTATCACAATGTCTTATTTGCAAAAAATTGTTGTGTGACACAAACGACAAAATGCAATGCGTGCACTATTCTGGAATTTGCTGGTCTGTTGCATCTTTTCTCACCTCACCCGCCTTACACAATACCATTTCGTGACATAATAAATAAAACGATTTTCCAAAATCCACATCAAGTTGCAAGATCAACTTGTCTTTTTGCCATAAAAAAGCGAGCAAAACTGATGAAGCAAGAAGATTTGCACAGAATGCAATGCGACAGAGCACGTTAAAGGTTAAACATCCGAATGTGCATCGAGGTAAACCAAGTCTATGATAACTTGCCTAGTAACATTCTTAACTTGGCGCTCGACTTCCAAAGTCCAACTAACGAATAGGCACGGTAGAATTCATCGTAGGCACGGTACTACAGTTAATTCCTAAATTACAAAATAAGTGAATTAAGTGAACACATTTTAACAAAAGTGAATTCTTTTCTCCGAAGTGAATTGAAGTGAAAAAAAAGTGAATGCCTGGAAGCCCTAATCAGCATAATTGGAATTAATCCAAGCAAGTTTACATTAACATAGCATTCAGTTTTGTCTAAATTCTTATTATATGAGATTTCTTGATTACTCGCTTTTTGGTATTACCATCCTACCAGAAGCATTTTGCCAATGACACGATCTTTAAAAAGGAATCTATTCCTTGATAGTAGTAAATCACTTTTGAATGATTGTGCAAAGTCAAAGGAGAATAAATGCCTAAAAATTGTAATAACTTTTCCAAAGTAATTGTTTGCGAGAAGGTATTGAGTTGGCATGAACAAAATATGTACGGTAAGTAGATATAATTGAGTCTTAGCAACTAAAAGTCGGTTACTGTAACTACTTTAGAAAAAGCCAATGATGATAACATCTAGCTGAAAAGGCACATCAAAAAAAGGCAAGAAGGTTTTGGTCTGTCCGAAAACCCTGAGTTTTCGAAATCTTCACAATCTTTCAATTGAAACTTTTGACAGAATCAAATCAAAATTGGAAATGATGTGCTGTAACTAATTGTATATTCAAATTTTCTTTGAATTCAGATCTTTTACTTTGAGTAGATTTAGCATCTCCAAACAAAAAAGAAATTTTTAGTCTTTTTAGTCTTTGGTTCCGAATTTATTTTCTAGGAAAAATTTATTTTAATGGAAATCGAAAAAGGAAATTTTTGTTTTAGCAGAACTAGTTTATAGGCATCAAAATTTGGACGTAGTGTTAGTAAAATTTTCCGACAAGAGCCATAAATTGTAGAAGAAAAAAGAACTGTTCTGTCTTTTATTATGCTACCGAAGCTGGGATAATATTTTTGATAGTTCAACTACAAAAAACCTTAAAAAGCAGTATAGTTAATAACTGTATTTATTATGTTGATGTTTGAAATGAAAAATTGATGAAAATGGTACAAATATGTGGAAAAATGTATTAAAAAATGTAAACGAGTTTTGAACATTTTTTCATCATGCAAAAGTAATTTAAGTAAAAGTTGGCGATAGTTTTTGAAATATTAAGTAGCATAAAGCAGTACCGAGTTTGGAAAGCACCTGACATTAATAAATTAATGAATATTAGAAAAGGGGCAGCCTTTTAACTGCAAGAGCACATAGGTCCCAGATGCGCCGTGTGGTCAGTACGTTTAATTTTTAATTATCATAAAGAAGCCTTTAGTGTAATACCCTGAAAGTCCATCTGCTACCCACATTCATGTACTAACTGTTTTGTTAAAACAAACTTTATTCATTATTTTGCATAATAATTACAAACAGGTAAATTCAATTGTAAACTTGGAACTTGAAATTTCGCATATTAAAGTTTTATTTTTTTTATTATCTTTTTTTTACTTTTACCAGAAATGTTAGTCGAGACGTTTTAAATTTTATACCCGGATATTTTTAAATGCAATTTAAACTAATCACAAAATTATGTAAAACAGCGAGAATTTAACATCATTCTATTGCTATGTTTTAATAAACGACCTAAAATGTGTTCACCTACACAAAAATATGTCTATACGCTTTTCTATAAAGTCGAAAAACATTTTTACATCGTGTCGAACAACGATACTTCAAAGCTTTTAACTACTTTTAAGCTTAAAATTCCAATTGTGTTTTCATGTAAACACTATCATGACTACAAAATGTCTATAGTGGATTAATCGTGTATCCCACGGATAGATTGGGGAACGGCCGGTCAACAAGGTATTTCAATTACTGGTCTCATTAAATTCATAGAGGAGTTTATAATATCTAAACTCCATTTCTGTTTTTGGTCGTCCGTAGATAATATCAACAAAGGCTTTACGACATGCATGCATTATCGGTTAAATGAAAAAATTTAAATCTTCTATTTGTCTTCGCATTAATAAAAAAAAGTTATAGCAATTATTAAACGAGAAAGAAAAATCTAATAAAAGAATATAAAAGTTATTTTTTTAGACTTAGTGGAATTGACCCTTTGACATTAGATAAATATACGCACCAGGGTCATATAATTTCGTTTGAACTCCATTTAACCTAATGATAAATTTGGTTATAAATAAAAATTATAGCGCTTTAAATAATAACTATTTACACTTTGTAATCATATGAAGTTTGAACTAAAGTCATTATAAATAAATTAGATTTAAAGTAATTTAACCTTTTTCTATATAAATATTTTGCTTTTCACAATTAGAGTTTAGTAAATAAAAAAGACATTAAACACTAAATTTAAATCTTCAATTGATAACAACCAAGAGAAAATAATAATAAAACGGGAAAACTTAATTATTACTTGTCAGAAGAATCTCTCATAAAACTAGACTAAAAATAAAATTTCAGAAACTTATTTCCTCTACTACGATACGTTTTTAGAAATTTTTGGCTAAATATAAACAGTTCCAATGTCTTTAGTTTATTATCAAATCCAATTTTCTACTGTATAAGTTAGATCAACTATCTGTAAAAATATTCTTTTCTGATTTTCTCAGTAATATATTCTATAAATGTCTAAACAATTGGCTTCAAATCCTCTTAGATGAAGAATTAGTGTGGTAAGCTTAGGCGGCCATTCCATAACTTTGTAAGTGATCGAGCTTGGTTCTAGATTAATTTTCTTAAGTCAGTTATATTGTTAACATCCGTCAAGTCTTTGGTGGTATATAGTGGGGGTTTGCTCACTATTGCACCACCTAGGGTGGCTCAAAGTAGAACTTTGCTGTTTATGAAATCCTTAGATGAGCTACACTTGAAAGATTTTTGTCAATATCAACAAATCAAGCTTTGTGGTGGCACTACTACCCACTTACAAGATATAGGCAGAAAACAAAAGAGGAATGATCGCTTGAAAACCTTCCCTTTCAACTATGATCAATTCAAGTTATACGTCGCTACCATAATCCGTTTCCGATATATAAGCAGGAAACGAGAAAACAAAACACTGACAGTTGAATAATAATATCCTGTTCCTGAGATATAAAATGTCTGCCAAAAAAAACCAATGGATCAGGATAGTTTGAAAACCATTTTGCACAATCAAAGTTCTTCAGATATAGAATATCGGCCAAAAACGACAATAGATCATGGGTAGTGCCAAGATTGTTTGAAAGTCATTCCCTTGCCACTATCAACAATCAAAGTTCTATCTCGATACAACCATTTGCAGAGACATAGTATGTTTGTCAAAAAACGAACGGTGGTATCCACATTGCTTGAAAACCCTTGTCCTACCACTACCAACAAATCAGTTTCCGAGATATAAACAACCAGAGTCCCATAAGATGTCTGTTAAAAAAATCAATAGACAGTCGTTTGAAAGCTATTTCTAACAACAAAAATCGAATCTCGAGACGACAACCCATTGCAAAGATATAGTATACTTGTTAAAAGAAGTCCCCAGATTGCTTGAAAACAAACCAAGGTAGATATATATAAGAGAGATATAAACAGTCCATCTCAATATAATATTTCGTTTCTGAAATATTGGATGTCTGCCAAAAAACCAGGATCGTTTGAAAGTCACTTTCAACAACCAAAATCTCATCTAGATACGATAACCCATTCTTGAAATATAGGATATCTGGTAAAAAACGAAACATTTTCAAGTTTCGTGGCTATGAAGAATTTTGATCCTTGAACCAAGAACAAACACATATAAATTGTGTGGGATCCTTTGGCAAAATAAAATTAATTTTCTTAGAGGAAGCTAATCGAGTTACAGGAATGGACTTCATCATCACCAGGTTACTTATGGTAACCGATGATTGGTCCCCAAAGAAAACAAAGCCGTACAATTATTAAAATATTTCTACTGTCAGATTTTGATTTTTTGAAGATGCGTCACACAGTGGTCGGAAACCAGAAAAAAGCGGCCAAAACTCTAAAAAACGAATCTACGCAAAATGAAATTTAAATATATTTATATTTACAACTAAACATTCAAAAATCACTATTCGTAATTAATTTATGCATATTACAATACATTGTGTTATAAATAATACTTGAAAGCTGGTGCTTTAGCAGCATGCATACGAAGCCAAATTTTAATCATTGCTTTGAAAGTGTGTGTCTCGCTAAATTAAAAAAGCATCAAAATTGTCTACTTTACTCACGAAATAGTCTTTCAAAGACTATGCAATATCATAGTTACTGCAATTTTTTAGTATGATTTCAATGCAAAATTCAATGTTCAAAGTTAGCTGAACAATGTCGAGTTTTTTTAGTCATCTTGAAATTTGAAAATGTTATCCTCTGTGGTCCCCTGCGAATTTATGTTGTAAGAAGAAAAACAACTTTATATTCTTTAAGGAACTAAAAAGCGGAGACTTGCGGGTTCTTAAGTAATTTTAGAATTTTCTTGAGATTACTTACTATGTAATTTTAAGAGTTAGAAAAAGTTTGGTTTTTTGAAATTCGCATTCGTTCGACTAAAACAGATTTTCAAAAATTTGCCTTTTGACGAATTTTTATTTCCGTTTTTAATGTAAAATATGCAAGCTCAGCCGATACAAAAAAATACGTGTCTAATGTTTTGACCCGTACTACTTATCATACCAAGTTTCAAAAAAATCGGTGAGGTACACCTCGTGCATGCCCCTTTTTAAAAACTAAGTCGATATCATATATAATATCACTATGTCGACAAATCGCCATTTTCGATTCCGATTATCTCGAAAAGTATTCGAGATATCGAAATACCGATTATGTATCTGTAATCAGGAGAAAATTTTAAGTTGATTTCATATATAACATGTACTGTAAAGTTACGGCAATATGGCAACAGACCAACAGACAGACGGAATGTACGAATTCAGATATGAAATTTTTTAAATTGCATATCAGTTGTATATTACGAGAAATACAAAACTAATAAAATAATTTAATTTCAGGTGTCATGAAAAGTAATAAAAATTGTTTTTCAATAAAAGTTTATGCCAATCTAATTAAACCGAAAAATGTTGTAATTCCCGATAGAATATTTTCTAGAACAGTGTCATCCTAGCTTTTACCATAGAGGACAGTTAGTTGTAGGGTTAGACCACCAAGTTAATAGTTTTCTCTTTCAATCACAATTTTTATTTACGTGGATTCTGTGTATAATAATTAGCGATATTAACTTTATGCGTCTCTATACTTTAGTAAATTAAATTCTTAGTACTTTTTGTGCAAATTGTTGGCTCTATTGATTAACTTTATATAAACTTTTGCACAACCTGCAGTAACTTTGGTACTCGACATGTGCTTATTTAAACCTCGGCAAACTATTAACTACCTTACTTCGGTATATTTAATAATTTCTTTTCCGGTGAACTCATACTTTTATTAGTTAACAAAACTCTGAGCTTAGAGCAATGGTTTACACTTTAATTAAATTTACTATACACTTTGGTAACATAAAGTTTAGTAATAACTAACTACTTTTGCCAATTAACAGTTCGATCATAAGTTAAAGCAAAAATTGTTTGAATTTTTTGATGTTTTTATATTTAAATACCTCTTTATCGATAAGCAAACTTTTTTATATAAATAATCTTCCATGAATAATTTTCCACCAATAAAACATTTTTCTAAATTCGCACTTACTAAAAATGACATAAACTTTCTATTTAGAATTTATTTTTTCCTTTTTAATTGTTTTCAAACAATCCCAACTTAAATAACTTCAAAATCATTAAAATTTCTTTATTAAATTAATTTTAGGCAAAACTGAATTTCATGAATTCTAAATTTTTTTAAGAATTGCATTTTATAATAAATACCCACAGCAATATATGTATGTATATTTGAATATAGTATGGCAGTACGATACTAAACGATATTAAAAGACACAAAGCGTTTCTTTTGGAATACCAAAATATTCTTTGAGAAACAAATCAATAATACATAAAAAATCATACTTGACATCCGTATAAATTGTTACGCAATATTTTGAAATATTGTAACCTTTTTAGGTCTGACCGTAACTGTACTTACAGTTAATCTCAACAATTTCTCTACATAAAGGAGGAGAACCTGAAGGCGATTGTTTATTAATTTTCAATAGCACTGTTTATTACGCTATTATACGATCTATTCTTGGCTATGTTTTTTATAAATAATGATTTAGTGTTTTTCTAATTACAATCAGGAAAGAAATACATTTCAATTTTCTTCATTATGAGAAGATTGCTGAAATGAAATGCAATAGAAACTCGTAACATTCATAATCCTCACATCAGACATGAGTTACTTTTTCAAAACAAATCAAAGTTCACCTCAAACACGAAAACAAATTAATTATTCGTTTACGGTAATCTTAACTGGTGCAATTGACCATTAGATTAACAACGTACGCCAATTATTCTGCTTTGATAACTACTATAATGGGTATGATTTAATTTATCTTCTTGAAAAGAAAATATTTAATACTTAAGTTTTATAGTAACTAATTACTATGTATAATAATGACAACAAAAGACAATAAATAGCAATCGTAAACTAACTGTAGAACGAAAATATCTTTATTAAGCAACCACTTTATGTAAAGAAAAAGGCTTTAACCATGTTTTATTGATATCAATAAATATTTAATTTTAACAACTTAATAAGTTTATATTAAACATGATTTGAAAAGGTGTGATTAATAAAAATAAAATTTTATAAAAGGAGCAATTAGCGTAAAGCCGCGAAAGTGTTTTGTATTCAATTAATGTCTTTATTTAACACAATAGTTTGATGAAAAAAACATATTTTAGAAATATGGCTTACGGTTAATTTTCAATTTAATTCTTTTAAAATTATTTCTATTTTTATTACTTTATTCTGTTTAAAAGATTAAATAATATTATTATTAATTTATTTTAACAAGAGTTCAGTTATTTTTCAAAAGCTGTCCAATAGAAACAACTCTTTTTCTAAATAAATTGCGCCGAATTAGATAAATATTTGAACATTTGGTTTTCTTTCGAGAATCAAATAGCAAAGCAACGCGTAGAAACCGCAGAACATTTTTTCCCAAAGTGGTTAGTCATTACGCAATTTGGCTTTTACGTTGTGAATACAATGAAATGGGCACTTCTGCAAGTAAACATATTTTCTCTATGGGCATCCGCTCAACTTTTTCCAGAACGAGACCAAATTACCTTTTCATGTAATTTACTTAATGGAATGCGAGAAATGATTTGACGATCCATAAGTTGAACAAGGGCCCTTCCATGATAAAGAGAGGATAATATATTTAAGTATTCAATGCAATTAAAGATTACAAATTAAAAATTCTAAAGGAATTACAGAGACATACAGGGTGAATTCATCAACCATCCTTATACGTTTTATCAGTAGACTCTGAAAATCAAACATATTATACTGAACATTTCCGGCATTTTTTAGACAAAGTGTTTCTCAATCGTAAAGACATTTAGATCTAACTTAGAAAAGAAAGTTCCGATACATCTTTCCTGTAAGATGAATCATTTTTGAGTAAAATGGAATTTTCTCAAATCTTCCAATTTCAAAACCCCGCAGAATTTTTTTAAGATTATCTTCTTATCTTAATAAATTTTTATTTGTACCTGCATCTAGAGAACAAAGTGTTTTAAAACGTAAATTGATAAAAGTGAGCAAAAATTTTGACTAAAGCATCTGGTGCCCATTACGATTCTACTCCTAAGTACTGAAAGCGGTATGTTCTATACGCCACTTGGCATGGTGGTGTCTTAGGGTCTTTAAAAGGTTTCAATGACTACTTTCAAAATAGCAACCAATTTATCCGTGTTTCGTATAGATTGGCTGAGTCACAAAAAAAGCTATAAAAATGAGAAGTAGTAGCTCCTACGCTAATTTTTCGACAATGGTTAGTTATATTTGCAAGTCTTAAATAAGTAGGCTTGTTACTGGCTTTAGGGGCTTTTCTGTAAAAAGTATTCTTCTTCTTGAAGTGCCTATCCTCTATGGATCATGTTGGCCCATATTATTTTATTGACAGCCGCTTGGAGAAAGTCTGTTGTTGTCATTGCGGTCCATTGTCGAAGGCTTTTAAGCCAAGATATTCAGCGACGTCCTGGTTCCCTTTTTCCCTCGATCTTTTCCTGCAGTTTCACTTGTAGTATTCGATACTTATCGCTATTCCGCATAACGTGTCCAATGTATGCTAGCTTTCTCTTCTTCACAGTATTCATGATTACCGGTTCTTTTTGCAGATCTTGAATCACATTATCATTGTCAGTGAATGTCCATGCCTCCGCACCATACAAAAGAACGAAGAACACGTAACATTTGAGAACTCGAAGACGCATATTTAGGTTCAAATTCAAACTGCATAGTACCTTCTTAAGGTGGTTGAATGCTCCTCTTGCTTTCTCAATTCTGCAGTTGGTGTGTATGATGCTACATCCCAAGTATGTTATTTTGTCTGTTTTCTTCAGACTAAAAAGTATTAGGGGACTGTAAAATACCAGAATAGAAATTTCGATTGGTCGTAATGATGGCAGCAAAATTAAAAAGTCTTCTAACAATTAACAACTTTTTACAGAGTAGCCCATTTTGAGAATTATTTTTACCATCAACCTCGTCAGACCAACATCACGAGGAGTATTCATCTGTTCAAAGAAAATCTTTTGGTTAAAAAAGTAAGTCCATGCAATGCCAAAAAGTCTTGATAAGTAGTGTTAGTATCTGAATTTGAAACCGATTTTGTGGGATCTCTGTTGGATGGGTGGCTCGTGACTGATCGAACTTTCTTTCAAAATTTCCATTTGCAAAAGCAGTCATCAACAAGGGTGATAAAATTGTCCGAGACTACAGACTCTTCAATTTATGAGAGACATTACACATCAGAAGAGATCGGGCACCTTCTTGTACTTTGAATCTCATTCTTCTTTCTCTTGAAAAAACTTATACTGCAGGAATTTTAACTACTGACTGGAACAGGTAGCAAACGCTGTTACATTAGGGCTCGTCTGATTGCATTGGTTCTTAGTGAAGAGCAGTGACAAGCCCTGCAGGGTTTCCACTGTTTCACAGGCTGAGATACCACATCTTAGTTAAATTTCATTGGCAGGAAAATAACGTTCAGATTTCCTTGAAATATCTTTTTTCCTCTTAAGGAAATGGATGGTCTGAACAGTTCACAGTTTTTCTTAATCAAAGATAGGCTGGTGTAATTCTTGTCTCGACATCGTTTGTGCACTGGCAGCTTCCTATCAGGCTAGTAACTTGTGGGGCAGATCAGTAACCTGCACCGACGCTCTTCCTGATGCTTCAAAATGAGAGTGAAAGAAGGACATTTTATAGTGGGAAGGTGTAGGAAGAGTTCTTCATCCTAGGAAAGTGAGGCTGCACTTTCATCGCACATTGCTGGGAAAGTAACTGCAATAGTCAGAGGGTAGTCTCAAGGTATGTTCTTTATACTTTGCTTCAAATGGTTTTATTTTTCTCAGTTCAACCACGACTCATCTCTACAATTTATTAACAAAGTGCTCTATACATCTTTTTGAAGTTAACACTTGTTTTATGAACCAGAGTAGGTACAACCATACTTATGTGGATTATGTTTTCTATCTAGTTTTTCTAAATGGATAATTACACTAGAAACTACTACTTGTCATCTTTGCAACTTATTTTACTGTGTGTATCCGTTTTTTCTGTGTGGAAATTAGTTTAATTCAACACCTCAGCGACTAATATTGATTGGAAAGCTACTATCTGGAATCTTAAGAACCAAAAGGGTCTAAGAAACAACCATGCTAAATGGTTTACTTTAATCATTTTGTTCCAGGTTTTTCTATGTACGGCTCTCACTAAAGGCAAGTAGAATTCAGGGACCAAAAATCCCAAGGACTCATTCAGTAACAGGAGTGTCGTCACTTATTATTATTATTATTATGGATGGGGTTGCTCAGAATGATTCTTTATATTCCTGTTTTTTGTAGGCTTTAGTGAAGCGTTTGACTGGAGATGTAACCACTTATTGCTATTGGTTGTGGTAGGTGAGGTTGAAAATTACTTACACCAACAACAGGCAAGGGATGTCGGTAAGTATGCTACAGTTTAACCCAGCCAATATTTTGGGCTGTTCAAGACAAGTAGGAGGCACCCGCCAAAGGTCACATGAGATGTCGTATTCACCTATAACTGATTATTATTACTCAACAGTCGTTGGTTTCAAAAGATCTCAAAGTATTGTTAGTTTCGTTGAATTTTCATTTATCTTTCCGCAAGAAGAAACTTATTAAATGAATAAGCTTTTGATCTCAATATTCCAACAAGATAACAGCTTTTGCCAAAGGTGAAACTTACATATTGTTACCGCTAGATCAAACGCAGGATCATTTCACTTAAAAAGTTTTTGATTTTCATTTTTAGCGTCTCCTAAAACTTTATCCAACACCATTGAACATTCATTTCTGTCACTTTTATGAAGTTATTTGTTTTGTGTCCTGAAATATCTCTATCGGCAAGTTACATGATTTACTGATAACTTCGTGTCTTCCCATAGAATGTGAGTTGTTCCAAGCTGTTGGGGTATCTCTTTTCGAATCTTGCAGATCTTCTGTGGCTGAAGATTTTTGCGGACTCAAAGATTCTTGAGAGCTTCTGAATTAGTATCAGTTCCTGGTCTTTGCGAACCTGTAAGCTTCCGAATCTTAGTAGTCTTGGCTACACTGATCAGGTATCGATCCCTTCAGAATCTCATGCAGGGTTTTGCAAAGACTAAAAGCTAAAATTAAATTCATTAGCTGGAATAATTATTGTTTTTTTCTTATGTATCGGGAATTATTCTCAAATGTTCTGTATTAAGTTTTTTAATCAAAAGACAATAACTGAAAATATTCATTTATACAAAAGATTTTTTAACAGAATCTACTTCTGTGTTAATATTAATTCTATTCTCTGCCAGCAAGGATTTCTTTTTTAATTTTTAAAGTTGCACAGCTCTAGCAATATTACATTAAGAGAATTGCTATGTTGATTAATATTTAAGCTATTCTGTAGATTAACAATGATGCAATCTTCATTGCATTGCAAATGTTCAGTCTTTCTTGAAATAAAGCTAATTGTAAGTAGTACTAAAACAATAAACAACTTAACGAATTTTAGTTTTGGTTTTAGTGTAACGAACATCAAGACAAAGTCTTCATACACTGCACATACCAAAACCACAAGTAGAAATTGTATAATAAAATTACTTGTTATAATTAAAACAATAAATGTTGAACTGTGTAATTTGCAACTAAGTTTATAATAGAATAAATGTTACGCTTTAAGCCCTTTAATTATACAAGTATTGTAATATAAGAGAGGAACTAATTTCTAAATGTTGAAAGAAATATTATTACATAATTTTTTAATGTATTATATACAACTGTTTGTAAATTGCATAATTTTTTATCTCCCGTGCCTTATTCTCTAAATTTGTATTTAAAAAACAAAAGGTGCAGATGTTCAAAACATACTCTTGCAGAGACCTTATAAGAACACAAATTAAAAAAAAACAGGTCATAAGAATGATTTTATCGACCAGGTATTTATCTGTAAAGAGGATACTAAAGTGTTCAGTTCGGTTCAATTTATCATAGCAAGTTAATTCATGCGTGTAATTTGAAAGTAGAAATCTTTGTCTAATAGGTATTGAAAATCAAGTATAGCTTATTCAGCCATATACTGCATCAAGGTAATTTTATTCTGTATCTCATGCCGATAGAAATAGTGAAAGATAAGGCCCGCAGTTTTATAAATTCTGTTTGCTTTAAAGCGCATACGGCTTGAGATTCAATTCTTTGTTAATTAAAAATATTAATAAGCGAGATAGAACACGCACAGATGCTTTAAGAGATTTTCTACCATAAAATAAATTTACAAAATTATTCTGGTCACTAACCATGAGTTCAATAGTATTCATGTAGTTTCTAAATTTTATCTCGACAAATTCATTATCTTTCCAGTGATGGTAGGTCAAACGTTCGACATGTCATTGCTCTTGGTATATGGAATAAACTTTTTTTGGGAACTTTTGGAGAAATCTGCTATCAGAGTATTCTTGAAATGACAGAACATTCTACCTCTTCTTCATTGAAATCTCTATCGGATAGTTTGTGGTAAAAAGCTCTAGACCAGGCGTCTACGAGAAATCAACCTTAACGAAGGTTTTATCGTCTATCAAGACACAGTCAAAATCTGTGATTCTTGCCCAGGTCTTTCTCCGCTATTGTTATTCACTATCTTATTACAATGAAAACAATTTAACCAATCCGAATGTTAAAGTTTAGAATAAACTGTACCTTGATCCTTCCAGTTATCGAATTAACCGGTTTACTCTTAATTGAGCCTTCCTTGAACTTGCAAATAATCTCCATGACAGTTAAAGTGGCATATCCCAACTCTTTGGCGTTCGCCCTGTACGACAAACCCGGATTTTCTATATCTTTGTATAGTACTTTGCCATGGAGCAGTTGTTAGGTCATTATTTACACTTTGGTTATTGTTTTGAAAACATTTTTTATTTAGTGTCAACTAGATCGCTACTTTGAATGCACGAACTTTTTCGTATACAGACTTCATTCTCTTATTATCAGGTCTTATTGGGAAAAAGGGCCTCTTTGTATATTTTGTCCCATCATATGAACAACCTCAAATTTTACGTGTCTGGTAGAAAACTAAATCAACTTTTAAATATTACCAAATTCTTTAGTGAAGATATAAGTACTTACAAAAGCTGAAAGACATACCGAATTATTAGAATATGAAATGACAGATACCAAGATCTATGACAGGTTAAGTTTGCTGTCACTTTGAAAACTTACAAAGTTTTGCTTTTGATAAACACGGTTTTCACTCAAAAACAGAAAAGTTTTATGATCACAAGTTACTTTAGGAATGGTAAAAGAATTAAGCTTAATCAGGAATATTCTATTTTGGATGCGTTTGCTGGATTTCAAAATCAGTTTATAAATTTAGTAGTGCCAATACATTCTTATAGTACATTATAGTACATTACCGTCGTAACAACTGACCACGAGGAAGAGAGACCGCTAACGTCATGTCAAACAACACTAAATTGGAAACGTGGGCTTACAAGTCTCCGCATGGAAGATATTCTTACCAGTTGAGTCAGACTAGCGCCAAACATATTTTTAATAAAACGATATCTTTTTGAAGAGATAAAGGATATTCAGAATGAGGTGTAGTATTGACTGTCTGCACGGAAATAACCAATTGGTGGGAATAATACACCAAAGTTAGCAATATCAGCAACAGGGATCATATCAACTACTCTGATAGATTCTTTAAAACAGCTGAAATGCCCATAGCATACAATAATTATATTAATTCTCCAGCCAATAAACAACCACAATACTACTTCTTAAATAGTCTTTAACGAACCTTTTGGTATTTGGATAGTCTTTACATATTCTTAAAAAATGCTAGAACGTTTAGGCTCATTCTGAGAAACAATAGACAACAAATAATAATAATAAAATTCCACAAGTTTTCGGGAATTACAAACCGTTCAACTTTGCACTTTTAGATTTTTTTCCCGAGTGTTGGAGGAAATCCTCATGGATACCATAGCGCCCGTACGACTGTACCGAGATGATGTCTCAGTACCCTACGGATTAAACCCCCCCCTATTGCCAGGTGCATAGATGACCAGGAAGACCCGACGGTATTGCTTCTGGACATCTTAGGCATTTTGGTTTAACGGGCTTTCTTCATTTCTGTCGTGAATTACTCTTTTGTCACTTTTATTTCCTTCTGCATTTAGGTTTCCATAGCCTTTTTCAAGAATCTCGCTATTAAATTCCACTGTTGTTAGTTTTCTGGCATTTTGCCTATGGTATTTTCGGGTACTAGTGATTCCCCTATTAGCGTTTTGATTTGAATCCTTTCTCTATTCCATTTGCTGCATCTGAATATGGCGTGTTTCACGTCATCTAGATTGTACTCGCAGAATCTGCATTCTTCAGTTTGTATTGAAGCTACCGTGACCTATTAGCACTTAGGTGAGATAAAAGTCCACTTTGCCATGTTTGCAATCTACCCATTTTCTGATATTTGGTATTAGTCTCTTCGTCCATATCCCTTTGTTCCTGCTTTCGTCCGACGCTTGCTGCCACTTTATTATTGTTTGCGTTCGAGCTTCTTTTCTGCTTCGGTTATTCGGGTACGTTTCGTATACCTCTTTTCGTTCCCTTGCCATTAGCTCGATTGGTACCAGTCCGGCTACTACTAAAAGAGCTTCACTGGATGCGGTTCTATATGCTCCAGTTATTTTCATGGCAAGATAAAGTAGTAGTACTATTCATTTTTAGCCCATCTCTCCACGCTAGTGCAGCATATGAGCCACCGATACTAGTATCGGTATGCTAGGCCTTAATCTACTTAGCATGCATGTTAATAGGTTTTTTGTCAATAGTTACGCTTAGGTATTTGACTTCGTTTTTGATCTCTATGGTTTTGTTACTCATTTTTATGCTGATTGGTGTAACTACTTTTTTGCCAGTAAAGAGAACCGCCTCCGTCTTTTCTGAGGCCACTTCGAGTTTATTCAGCTTCACTCATCTGTTTATTGCTTCTATGGTTCCACTTGCTTTTCTTTGCAATACATTTTCTTCTTTTGCGGTCACTATTACCGCTAGGTCATCCGCAAATGCGTACAGTGCCTTTCGGAACTGGAATTATTAGAACGCCATCGCATAGGATATTTCATAAAAGGGGTCCTAGCACGGATCCTTGTGGAACTCCACTATTAATTTTTATTTTTCAAGAACTATGTGTCGATCTTGCAAATAACTTTTTATGATATTTGTTAGGTATTTCGAGAGTCCTAACATCTATAGCAACCAGTACACAGAGCTTCCTTGTGTGCCTGGTTCCTGTCTTGGCTATAGTGACTATGTTTACCACCTCTCAAACATACTGCTTACTTGAGAGATCTCCCTTTTGTTCCAATTCTTTTTCTAATCTGGATGTGCTCATATAGTTTCCCCAGCACATCCAGCAAGCACAGCGGGTTGAAGGTCAGTTCGTCGTCGTTTTTCTTCATTTTGGGTATTAGTATGAGTTTGGTCCTTTTTCACTCTGGAGGGAAAAAACCTCTTTCCATGAGCTTATTTAATACACCCTCTATGAGTTCCGGTTATTTCTTAGCAATGAGTTTAATTAGTTCTTCAAGTATTACTCAAGCCCTGAAGCATTCTTATTTCTTATTTTATTTCCCGCTTTCTCGACTTTTTCTGATGTTATTGCTTCGCCTTACGCGTTTTCTTGTTTATTCCATTCAACGTCTTCATGTTTGGGGAATAGCTTGTACTCTTCTTTTATCTTAGACAGTGGAATTTTACTCTTTTGTTTAATTTTTAAATGTTTAGTTGCTATCCTATATCCTTTCTATTTCTGTTTTGAGTCTCTTCTTAGGAACTTGGTATTGGTCTTCCAGCTTCCTAGTATCTATTTTGGTCTACTAAACGCAGTTCTCCGCATGTATACAATCAGTTCGTACTCTGCGGCCCGCTCCGTAAGTATTTAGCCCCTTTTGTCTGCTGTTTTTCGTGCCATTCCGGCGAGTAAAAAGGTTAACTGAGAAATATATTGTGCTAAAGCCTTAGGGAAATCTTCTAAACTTCCTTGGCAGTCAATGGAAACAATAAACAATTGGTCCGTATAACAACAAAACATCTTATAGTTCGAATATCAAAACTAAATTCCTTGATTAAATCTCTGTTTGAAAATTAGCCTTTGCTAATAAATATTTTATACGAACCAATTCGGTTTACCCATCCCTGCCTATCGAAGCTCGATTGAAATAAGAAGATTGGTCGCAGAATCGAAGGGTAGTCATTATAAAATGTAGACAACAAAGAAAATTATTTTTAGTGTATGTACTTCAGAATGGTAAAAGTCTATATAAAGTACAATGTTATTTAATAAACAAAACGCGAGAGATGGACATGCGCACTATCAACTTCGATATTCAATGAAAAGCTCGACAGAGAAATGTAAGTTAAATTAATTAATAACAGCACAATAATACGTAATTAAAAGTAAAAAAAGGCAATATAATCACTGAACTATGTTTTGTCTTTGATACTGCTAATTAAGTCAAATTGAATACAAGCAACTTGTGTGGATCATCTTATGATGCATACAAATCTCAGCATGAGTAGGGGTTTTAAAACTAATTAATTTGTTTACATATAAAAAATAATTATTATAGTAAAAAAACACATAGAAAATACTAGCAAGCTCTAGGTCAAAATAAAATTTAAAATAATTAAAAAGTTACATGATAAAGCATTTTTTCTCATAGTATGTCGATATGAATGATTCGTTGAAAGCAATCAAGCGTTGAAAAGCTAAATATCTTAGAAATTAGATACGGTATATATTTATAATTTGTGGATTTTAAAGCCCAAATATTACATCCTTTTAATGTTTAATATTTTAGTACGTTTGCTTATATTCCCATTCCCACAATCAAACAGAAAAATATTTAAAAACCATAAATAATTTTAATGAAGTTTAGCAAGGTATTGGAAGATATACATACAAATATTAATTAATAAAAATTTTGATCTCAAGATTCAATTAGAATTAGTTTTGATTTAATGCGCAACTATAATAAGTATCAAACTAAAGATGAATATTATGTTCTAAGAGATTAAAACGAAACAGGTCATTAATTTCATCCGCGGTATTTTTAAATTAATTTCTGCAATCATTAATCAGATTTTTAAAATATTAATAGCCAGTGATTATTTCTGATTGTAGTTTGTATAGTAAAACATTACACCTAGATAGAGACAGAAAAAGTTTTTATACTAGAGAACGCTTCTTTTCTATAAATTAAATAATATACATTAACAGCCTCTTATCGTAAAATTATGATTCTATCATGGTGGGCAAAAGTAACCGCAACTATGCTATAAGTAAATGTTGGAATTTTTAGATTTGGCAAACCGCCTTGTAGCCACAATATAAAACTTCTAAAGACATAACAATTGCAACCTGTGAAATAAAAATTCTCACCTTGTCACGGAAACAATAAAATCAAGTTTTATAGCTTCAATTATTTAATTTTCGTGATCCTTAATGCAAATATTAAGTTGTCTACGCACAGATGCGTATTATAAATATTTAAAATAATTGATAATTATAAGACATTTAGAGAATATTCAAATTTGTATTATTTATCCCAAATTTGGATTTTTATGTTTTCTGATAAATTTGGCAACCCACAAGAAATGTGCTATTCTGAGAATAATGTCTTAATGTTCCTCAATAATCTTAACGCTCATCTTAAAGGAGATATAAGAAATAAAAGTTCTGTTTTGGAGACTTATAAGAGATTTCATTTCACTTAACGTAATTTACTGTAGATTCTTACAACAAATATTTTAGAAGAGAAACACACAATACAAACGTAAAGGTCAATTAGAAAAAGCAATTGTCTTATAAAAATTAATTGAAATTGGAACAAAACCCATCTCTTAAATTAAACGTTAAGAATATAAAGGAATTATCAACACAAAGATGATTACAAAGTGAATTACATAAACATTGAAAAAATATCTTTTGCTAACGTTACAAAGAAAGCGATGCTCGGTTTAGTGTCTAAAAAGAGAAATTACGTCACTTTCGAAACCTACATTCAATTCAGTAAAACATATTACTTTTGTATTTTTTCGTGAGACACATCGTTTCTGAGTAAAACTGAATTTTTCAAGATTTTCTTCAACTTTATCGTTCAGTGTTAAAATCGAGGGGTAAATTCCCCCTTGAAATCAGGTTGAAAATATATAAAACTCGACAAAATCTAACAACGAAAAGTCGCTGTCATTCTTAGTATCAGTTACGAAAATAGTATTACATCCGATTAAATCAATGTATGTGACACTTCATTCCATTTTAACATAAAGGCCCAAAAAGGTCTAAAGGGGTACAATTAAGATAATAAGCGTAAAACTAACACAATAGTTAAGAAGTGTCAGAGAAACGCGCGAAACTTCTAAAATATCTAAAAAGGAGAAGTCGTTTCCATTCATTTGACATTATAGTTCAAAAGAAAGTAGTAAATCAATGTGTGACACTTTTTTTCCATTTTTAAAGAAAGCTATGGAAGGAACTAGAAGGGTGTAATAACTAAGATAATAAGCGTGTAAATAATACAGTAGTTAACTACATTGGAAGCACTTTACAACAGAAAGTAATAAACTAATTCTGTGACTTGTCATTTAAAATCAGCAAAAAAAAGAGCAAACCCCGAAGCCTTTCGAACAGATTTGAAGTTTTCTTGTCCTTACTTGTAAAGAATCTTTTTTCTTGTTTAATATTATTTTAATGTCATGTCAAGATACTACACAACTCATTGGCTATTTAGCAAAAATAGTTTTCAATTTTTAGCATTTTTTCGGCATTTGCACCAGTGTGCGGCGGCGACACCGGCGTAACGTTAAGGAAGAGTCGTCCAGACGTTGGTGGGGTGGTTTATCAGTTTATATGCAGTGCGATGTAGTGTTTTGCCTTCCACATTTTTTATTGAGTAATTCAGTGAAATAATCTTCTAAATGGATTCCAAACAAAAGACAGATTATTTCAATGAAATTGAAGACAAAATGGGGGTAATATTACCTTCTCACATCAAAAATTTACTAACAATGATTTGCCCTTCAAAAATTTAAATGATACTGATATTGAAAATTTAGAAAAATTCGTATCAGGAGAACTACCAGACTTAATAGAAAGAGAAGATTGTGAAAAATATTTTGGAGCATTGAGCAAAGAATCCTCAGAAATTTAAATTTCTAATTGGGCATAAAAAACGAATATTCGCTATTGCTGAATATCTCACGAACGAAAAAAAAATAATAAATCACAATCTGCATTGATAAAAAAGAATAGTACAGGATTATCCTCAGGACAACAATTATTAATACATCTGACTAAAGAAAATAAACATCTTTGATTATTATTAGGGCAACAAGTCAGGGAGGTGATACTTTACAGGAAGAGCAGGCTTGCGAGTCCTGTGAAGACACTTCCCTGACGTGCTACGTATAAAATTTTTTTGCAACTGCATATTAAAAAATTAAATATCTAAAATAGAATCTAAAAAACAATAAAATGGAATTTCATGAAAATATCATGTTGTTTGTTATTCATGTTTTTGATAAAATTAGTAAGGTAATGAATTTCCCCGCCTAGGCAGATCAAGTTCTTTTTGACATTCTTGAGGCAGAGAAGTTGTCACTTTGCTGATAGTTGCAGAAAAAGAATATTTCTAAAATTTTGAAAACAGTAACATCCCTGGCAGTAATCTATTGACAACGACCACAATTATTTCAACTGATGCCTCCGAGGATACCTCGACTACTGAGATAGTAGCAACCTTGGTAGCCACAATGGCAGTCGCCGAGTCTGTAGCTGCCGAGGTAGCTCTCATTGCAGAAATGCTTCCAGAGAAAATAATTCAGGAAGCTAAAAAAGAAACGGAAAAAGAGGAGCCAAAACAGCAAAATAACAGAAAAAGACCGATTTTTCTTTCTTCAGAGTCATCAGATGGGGAAAGCGAGGAACAAAGTCTGGCTGCTTATCATAGAAAAGCTCAGAAAAGAAATGTGGCAAGTTCAGTCGAAAAGTTTTTGTAGGCAGAGTCGATTTGGGGACCGTGGACTTCGCCGCACCTCACACAGCACCTATTGCAAACCTTGGCGAAAACATCAAAAATCAGCCCCAAAAAACTCATAATTCCGAGAGGCTTTTGTGTAGCTCCGTAAGGCTAATTAATAGAAAAAGTAAATGGCAGCAGTTTAGGTATTCTAGAGCACAAGAAAAAAAGACTCCTACACCTAAGTACTCCAAATACGTACATAAATTTGTTAAAATAATGCAAGAAAATAGTACTATGAAAAAAATATTATTGGAAAATGATATTCTAAAACAAGACTAAAGGCAATTATGATGAAAAAGAAAAAATATGTGGTTTTCTAAAAACATTGCACGAAACAGCTTTGGAAAATAAATCTCAAATCAGATGTAACGAATATGATGCTGATTTGACCGATTTTTGTACATATATTTTTATTGTGGGTGGTAGATTACTGTATGAAATACCAAGTGCCAATTTGCCCAAAGCAATACCATCTGTTTCGACTATTTGCAGGCATATTACGAAAAACTCATACAATATTGAAGAAGGTAACTAGTTACAATTTTCTTATTAAAACTCAGTTCAAATTCAATTTTTTGTTCTAGGTGTCCCTAATTTTAAATTTTTGAAAGAATTTTTAGTAAAAGGAAACTTGCCGAAAGTGGTTTGGATAAGTGAAGATGCTATTCCCATAACTGGTAAATTTCATATTCAAATTATTCAAAAAGCATTTACATTTATTTAACTCATTATTGCTCAAAAACCAACAAAGTTGTGGGATTCGTCATGCCTTTTAACAACAGAGGTTTACCAGTGATCAACAGTTTTAGTGTTGAAGATGCATCAAAACTACAAAACTATTTTCTAGAAAACGAAAAATCTAACTATGCTTACGTCGTCATGGCTCAATGTCCCGTCGAGAAGACACCGGCATTTTGTTTTTTGATTTTTGGGACAAATAATAAATTTTGTTCGACAGATGTAAAAACAAGATGGGAAACAATTAAGCTCGAGGCTGAGAAAGAAGGTTTTAGAGTTTTAGGCTTCTCAAGTGATGGGGACACGCGTCTTTTGAAAACCATGAGAAACGTATCCAAATTGTTGAATAATCCTTCTGAATGTTGGAAGTGGTATCAAATGGATATGTTTTCAGGAGATATTTGTGTACAAGACACCGTGCATATAACAACAAAAATGAGAAACATATTACTACATCGTGGTGTACAACTGCAACTTGGAAGGTACCAAGCAGACATATCGTACATTGAAAAACTCATCCAACAGTTATCAAAAGATAAACATTTACTAACTATGACAGACATAAAGACAGAAGACAGAATGAACTTCCGTTCTGCCGAAAAATTGTGTTCAGAGATTGTAATGGAAGCTTTACGTAACGAAATTCCCAAACAAACAAACCTTTTGTCGTGTACTATTAAAAAGCTGAAACAACAACTGTCAGATAATTGAGATTTTGTTGAGAATACTATTTGGGCAACAAATTTTTGTTCAAATATAGTCTGCTTTGGGTGTTGGTTATAAGTATCTAGAAGGAAACGTTGGCCTTCAATTAGGTTCCATTTTTCTGGCAAAATTTTAAAATGGTATAATACTTATTTTTCAACTGTCAAGTGACTAGTTTCAAACAGGTAAAGATTTTGCTTTTATCTAAGCATAGTAGCTTTGAGTATTTCTTTTTAGTCTAGAAAGGAACTTTAATTTTTAACCAGTCCACAGGAATTTTAGATATAGTTTTGCCATCTAAATATTTAATTGTCAATCGATCTGTTTGTTTCAAAGACTAAGTTTGCACCAATCATTGATTCTGGTTTCCGCTTTATTTTGTCAGGTTTCCGGTCTGACTAAAGTGGTGACCTTCCCAGCCTTTTATATCGCGTAATATTAAATAGAGCAAAGAATTCGTTTTAGATTAGTTGAGACTTTGTTGTGAATACGATTTGGGCAGCATTGGAAGGAAAAGCTGGATTTCCAAATTTGGGATATAGTTCAGATGGCACAATCATTCTTGAATTTTCTTCATGGAAAGACTAAAGCATCGATTCTGGTTGATTTGGCAAAACATAGAGCAGTCCTTAAAGTTGAAAGAAAGAAAAAGCCCCACATTTCTTACAGATGTGAAATACATGTACTGTATTTAAAAGTGCTAAACAGTTAAACAGACAAAAAATAGTTTAAACTGGGATCTGTTACTTTTATTCTTCAATAAAGTAGGTTTGCGATGGCTTGTTGTTGTTCGTAATAACTCTGCTAGCCATCACAGGTAGTGGGATCCTAGCTTTAGATACAGAAAATCTTTTTTTATTCAAATTCTAATTTAATATCGATAAATTGTTAATGCACATTTATTATAGTAAACTGAATTTATTTTTTAGTTTATTTATTATTTAAATTTTATTTAGTTTAATGGTGGCCTCTGCAAAAGCGAGGTTAGGTAACATCTTTCTAAATTTATTAACTTACCTTTCTTCGCCGTTTCTCCTTTTGGCACAGAACACAGTAGTATTCCTCTAAATTCACTATCGAAAATCACTAATTCATTTTAATTTGTATAAACCGATAAATTAAACTTTTAGGTTAAGTATCAGTCATTTAAATATTTGAACTTCTAACAGAAAGGCTATTATTAAAGAAGAACCACGCTAAAATATTACCAATTCTTATTTACTTTAAGAATGAAATATTTAACTAAAGTTTTAAAACGTTTCAATTTATTGAAATCGCGATGTAACAGCTGTTAATTCCGTACAGAAGAAACGTGAATTATTTATTTTTTCATAATTTTACCTGTATTACTATGTTACGGCATCCGCTATGAGATGGTGCAATCTACTAAAAACAAAACGTTTCTAAAATCAACCGAGTAGATGGCGCTATAAGCAGTTGTCGCAAACAAAGTATGCAACGAAACGGTATATAAGAAGGTCATTTCACCTACTGTTGTTACTGGTTGTAATACACACACCGACTTGAAAATAGTGAACCACAAATTTTTGGAGCTCCGTTCCCTTATTATTGTACATATTTTGTTATCATTAACGAGGGAATAGAAACGGAGCGATAATTAAATACGAACATAATAACATTCATATAAATACCTAGCGTACTTATTTGTAGCTTTTCTAATCTAATATTGTTCATTCGTTATTACTTATTATTATAGTTGTCAACATTTTAACAGCTTTTCTTGAGGGGCAGATTTTGTTAAAAAACTATTAAATCTTGTAAAGATAAAATGCTTAAAACTATGAATAAACTAAGAAAATCTAATAATAGAATGGCTGGAGAAGATTTCGATTATTCTTAATTCTTGAATTAGTATTGTCTTGCACACACGAAATACTTGAACCTCAAAAAAGTCTTTGATATCTTCATTATCATTTAAAATAAAGGAAAAATTTTTTAAACAAATTTGACACAAAATAAAAAAACAATGTCCTTGCGAAATGTAAGCTTTTTAAAACTTTATTTTGCACCAGTGAATGGCTTGTTTTACAAGCTTTTCTGTGATATAACGTTATGCACAGTTATTTGTTTTGGAAACTTATTCGATTACTAGGAAGCATGTATATAATTAAGTCTTCACTTAGATAATAATTGTTCAAACTGTTTTCATTCTTTTTTATTCCAGTTTGCTTTGGGCTTATCAATATCTCTTTAATCTTTTCCTTAGTTTTTGCCATGTTACTGTTGCACTTTTTTTGCATCATGTATACCATTTCATAGATTCTTTTCGCTTTTTTTGAGTTTATCGGTTTCCGCTTCTGTCTTCTTCTGTAACTTACCACGTTATCATAGTAGAATAGTTATCGACAGTTAAAATAAAAACGTAGCAAGAGCTTAAGTACAGAGAAATGTAGTTTAAAAGTTTACTCGATTTAAAGCTAACCCGTCATATTACAAAACATTACTGCTGTCTACACATATGCAACCAGGTGCAAAGTAAAGTGGATACAATCTCGACAAAATCTAAGGAGGTATACCAAACGAAAAAAGACCCAGCTGTACAAAAATAATATACCAAAAACGGAAAAGAACTCAGAAGTGGTCTGTACGGCCAGAAATACTCTGGAAAGTGGGCCAAAACAAAAAGAGTCATGAACAATGTTGGGCGCCAGAAATTTTGTTAATCTTAATTTAATAAACCATAATAGTAAATTAAATGTGCAAGAAGCTTGCTCAAAATTAGACACGGTCTAGCTTGATTAAAGCTTTATTTGGCCAATACCACAGTTTTGTCCAAAGTCCAAATTGATCTAAATTCAACTGGGGATATACCCTATAAACCAAAGTCTTGCTCGTCAACTTAACAGTGTACAAAAGCAAGTTAAAATTCGAGCTAACCTCCATCCTTTAAGACAGAACCAGACGTTCGTTAGTACAAAGGAGCATTCTGCACCTCACGGAATGGGTGCGTTGTCTTGCTCCCGCAGGTGATAGAATCAACCACTATAAACCCAGAAACCCATCGTCGAGTTTAGAAAAGTCATGTTCACGATAACATAAATAAACACATAAAAGGTACAAAACGGCAGAACCATTATATTGAAATATCTAAGTCAAAATCAAGAATAAACAGTTACAAGCCAATAATAAAAGTTTTGAAACAAAATCCATAACATAAAGTCAAAATTGGTTACAATTAGTCAAATTCTTAAAATACATCGAGTCGAAACTTTATCATCATGATTAACATTGTAGCTAACCTGACCTTTGCGACCGTCTACTATACTTGAACCCTAGCTTCTCATAATCCTTGTATTCACCCAGAAAGTGGAAAGACGTTTCATTACAGTTCCCATATTTAGCACATGTTGGGTCTCCCTCTACATCCACAAGCGACAGGTGTCTTCTTAAAGTGTAGTGGTCTGTGAAGACTCTAATTATAAGGCTAAGGGTCTTCTGGCACTCACCTATTATCTAGGTTAGTTTTGGCAAGTTAAAACTGGTTCACCCGGCCACTGCTTCTTAGTCAACTCATCTTTTGAGTCTCGTAAGCTCATGCATTCAGGACTGATGACATCTGTTGCTTTGATATTTCCAGAAAGGATTCTTATCTTAAGCAGGTATCCTCGGTTCCAAGTCTATCCAGTTCGTCTGCCTTCTCGTTGCCGTGGGTCCCGCTGTGCCCAAGAACACAGACGAGGCTAACCTTTTTTGTTGTGGAAAGCTCTTCCAAAGCGTCTGTAGATTCCCTGTACAAAAGAATTTCTTGTCCACCTGATTATCAGAGCAGATATATATCGTTTGCTTTTTCCCTATACTTTCACCTGGAAAACCGTGGTGTGTTTTCACCCCACGCGTGAATTTTCTAAGTAAATCATCCAGACATGATCAATCGTGTAAAAAACAAGCGGGTCCTTTTGAAAGTTCACTTGTCTGCTCTTTCACTGTTTCTTACTTGGGATTGTGAGAAAGTACTACCTATGCAGCCTTAACCGATTGTCAATCTGACGTAGTGGTGTCAATTTCCCTTGCAAGCCATAAGCCTTAGTCCCGAATTCTGAGGTGGACCGCTTTTATTATCCAAGATAGGTCCGGTAGCCCCAATAGGATCTCAAGTTCAGTCGTAAGGGTTGTCTCATTGCATCAGTTATATTCAGACAGGTCAAGCGTTGTAGCTTGGTCAGCCTTTGAGCGATCAGACCACTGAGTCAAATGCAGATCCAGTAAACTATCTGAGGATTAATTTCCCAGAGCAGCTGTGAGGCCTGTTAACATAATCGGCAAGACGATCAAAGTATACAAAAGTATTTACAAAAGTAAACCGTGCTTAAAAGTATAACGATAAGTGAAAAAAATCCTCTTTTAATGAGATCAAAAAACTAGATAACCCGAAAAGTTACAAGAATCCCCCAAAAGATGCTAGAATAATTTGCAAAAATGCGACATAAAATAACAGAATAAGTGATGACTCTGATAGTCATACGATAAGGCACAACTAAGAAGATGAAAGCCTGTGGTTATCCAAAAACAAAAAGTGCGAAGACTATCAAATTTCTATGTTAGCACACAAGAAAATGCAAAGCTACAATAAAGATTGGAAAAAATAATTTTCCAAACAGATCTGAAATATGACGTATAAGCAAACTGAAACAACAGCAATATATAACCAATGCAACATTTAATAGCTAACAGTGCACGGGATAAGGAAGTTAGTCCAATTTGAATATTTATCCAACTTAAAGCTAACCCAAGTCACATTACAAAAGGACGCTGGCGTACACAAAAAGTGCAATCAGGCTCAAAGTTAACTGGGTAGAATTTTGACAAAATTGAAGATATTATTACCAGACGGAAATAGACCCAGGAATGATCTTAATCTTAAATAATGTACCAAAAGACGGACAGAAATTCAAAAGGTATCTGAACTGCCACAAAAAAAACAACAATGCATCAGCTGATGAATACACATACTGGAAAAAGAGGGCAAAAGTAAAGAGTACAATGGCAAAACAGGACTAGGCCAAACCAATCAAAATAAAAAGGTAATATCAATTGGACAGAATAGTCTGACCAGGCAATGACTAAATTGGGTAAACAAAATTAAAAGTAAATTTAATCAAAACATCATACGCTTAGCATATTTTACTGCTCTATCTAATAAATCATAACAATAAGAACAAACAGTTCCGCAATTCTCCCCAAATCTGAAATCTGAAAACAAATTGTAAATATCATTGTTCCAGTATATTGCGTCAAAGCTAATTTTTTAAAAATCGATAACTTCCGTGGTGTCAATTTATTGCACCCTTTACGGCACATTATATGCTGGAAGTCTTTAAATTGTTAGTATTTATTATTGGTAATAGCGGCTGAGAAGTTTATTACCTAATATTATTATTTAGTACATACATCGTATCTACGTTAATTGTAGCTTAGGTTTCACAGTTAAAACGTTTTCAATAAATCAGTTGATTGATACTGTAGTGTCTTCAAAATTATTATTAATGTATCAACTAGTACAATTAGTGAAATATAACATTAGAATCTATTGCTTGTGGAATTTTACTTTCTGATTGGGTTACTACGACTTGGGATAAGTTTATCGGTAAAATTCTTTGTCTTAGGTAATCAATTATAATTTTATCATATACAATATACTAAAATCAGTCGGTATATTAACATTAGAAGATCCGCTAGCTGATATGAAATTTGGCATATAATTTAATTAGTTTTAATATCCTTAATAATCCTACCGACTGTGAAATGGTATAAATAGAAACATAATGCTCCTGCCTGATACGATATAATTAAATTAGGAAGTCTCTGTGTAATCTGAAACACCATTACACGATTGTCCTTCTTGGTTATGCCGGTATAACCTATACAAAACGGTGTTGTAATGAAAAAGTTTATTATAATCTCTAGTGAAAATCTCAAATTCAAAATCTGATGTTATTAAAAGTAAATGAAGATAATAATAATGATAATGAAAACATATTATAATTAATACACAAATTCGTTTGTAACACAAAGAGAAGAAGACGAGAAGAAGTATCAACAATTTCTTGGAATTACAAAATACGCCTCCAGAATTCCTCGTATGTGTACAAATAATGCATTCAAGATTTACTTGCACCTTCACTATTACTGTCATTCGTGGTATTTATCTTGCGTGGTTTTTCACTTGCAAACTTTTTACATTACAGTGGTTTTTTTTTACATTCGCGGTTTCTACTTTTCACTGTTTTTGCCTTGTTGCTTGAGTTTCGCGGTTTTGTCTTCACGGTTATATCGCATAACTTCACGAGAATGGTACCAGTCCCCTGGTTTAAATGTTGTCGCGGTTGCAATATTTACTTACATTACAGCATTATTAAATCATTACATAGGAGTTCACATGTTTTTCGGTAGAATTTTTTACATTTTTTACGTGCTTCGGTTGGTTTTACAATATATTTTTACGTTGAGGTTTTAAAGTTACGCATGACAAAGATACTCAACTGTTAAATAATAATTGAAATGTAAGACAGACAGTGTAGATTGCGAAAAACTGTATTTCAAAAAGAAATTTTGAGAAAATTAGGTTCTATTTTTTGTAATTTCTATCCGTTTACCTGTAATCATCTCGTGATTTCGTTTTCAATCGAGATAAATAATTCCGCTTCATCTAATAATAATAAATTTCCAACAATGAATGAATGGGTGATTGGTAACGGCATTTGCTTTCCAAAGCGTGATCATGAACTGCTTCAAGTTTAGTTATCTCATAGGTGCTTACTAATTAGCTTTCAAACTTGATTCATTAAGATTTTAGAGGTTTTGCCATTTTTTTGACTTCCATGACTCGAGACAATTTTAAAATTGAGAAGGAAAATTCTTATCTTTTTTTAAATTTTAATTTGTTGTTGTTGATGATATTAGTTTTAAATTTTAGGAACCACGAAAGGAATAATAATCTTGAAATTATTTTTGCAAAAACACATTAACGAGCTTCATGTACTTGCAAGTTCAGTTTGATTTTAATTGTATGAGATACTAATTTTGTGTTTTATCTTAGAAAATCAGGAAACACAAAAAGTATAAACTAATCAGTTTACAAAGTAAAATCACCATATTTAAGATGTACGAACTAAAATTTTATTATCCTTGTGACGGATCATTATTTCTGCTTGCCAATCTCCATTTCATAAATTCAGTTAAGATATCGTCAAGTTCTTTTCAAATAAATACTAGCGTCAGCTCTGTGCTTAAGATTCTCTAAACTCCCAACTGGAATTATGCTGCTTGAACAAGGAGGTCTAAATTTCCTCTTTTCTTAAATTATGTCAAATGTCTGTAATAATGTTCAATAAAAACTAAAAACTAACTTTCACAAAACCTTTTCAGATTCTAAACAAACTTATTCATCTTAGTTTTGCAGGCAGTTAACTGTCAATAGTGGTCAGTTTCTAATAGAAATTTGATCTAGAGCCTTCTTCTTCAGAGTGCAAACAAGACTTGATCACCTTTGAAAGACAGAAATCAATTTTGTATTATGCACTTTGAACCAAAATAAGAACAGAGCAGTAGCTGCTATGGAATTTTAGACTTTTGGTATAATAATGTAGAATGAAGAAGAATGCTCCCTTTAGCTTAGATAAGACTTTTAGAAGGTCATTTGACTAACTAATAATTTTCTTTCAAAATGTATACAAGATACTGTTCATATACGAGGGTTGTCTGAAAAGTTTCCGACCTAACAAAGATACAAGACATTTTTTCTGAAAATCTTTTTTTATTTTTCAACATAGTCTCCTTGTAACTCTACACACTTCTCCCAGCGATGCTCCCATCTCTGTAACCCGTCCAAATAGTACTCGGCATTTTTCTCTGCAAAATAATTGTTCACGAAGGTGATTGCCTCTTCATTTGAGGAAAATCTTTGTCCTCCGAGCGCAATTTTTAGATGAGGGAACAAAAAGAAGTCGCTTGGGGCTAGATCTGGTGAGTAAGGCGGATGGTCAAGCAGTTCAAACCGTAATTCGTGGATTTTCGCCATGGCAACCGCCGAGGTGTGAGTCTTGGTGAAACAGGATTTTCTTTTTCTGCAAATGTGGCCGTTTTTTCGCAAGTGCTGCCTTCAGCTTGTCAAGTAATGATGCATAGTATGCTCCTGTAATGGTTTTTCCTTTTTGAAGATAATCGATTAAAATAACTCCATGACTATCCCAAAAAACAGTCGCCATCACTTTCCCAGCCGAAAAAACAGTTTTTGCTTTTTTTGGAGGCGGTTCCCCCTTTGCAGTCCACTGTTTGGACTGTATTTTTGTTTCGGGCGTATAATGGTGTATCCAAGTTTCATCTACAGTAATTAATCGGCGCCAAAACTCGGATTTATTTCGCCTAAACTGCGCCAAAAGAGCGTTTGAAATATTCATTCGAACACGTTTTTGGTCTAACGTGATTGTTGATTTAATATGTGACAAACACGTTCTTTTGACATGTTCATAACCTCTGCTATCTCTCTCATTTTAATTCGGCGGTCGTCTAGCACCATTTGGTGAACTTTGGCGATGTTTTCGTCGGTAGTTGCAGTTTTTGGACGTCCCGAACGTTCATCGTCTCCCAAGCTCTTACGGCCACGTTTAAATTCCGCAGCCCAAAATTTCACTGTGGTAAATGATGGTGCAGAGTCCCCATGCACAGAATCCAACTCATCTTTTATTTGCGAAGGCGTATTGCCTTTCAAAAACAAATATTTAATGACAGCTCGATACTCGATTTTGTCCATTTTCACAAAAAAACTCACATCAACTCACTCAAACGACTGTTACATAAAAACTGCGCGCCTAAAATGGCTGAAACTTTGGTGAGGAACTGTCAACAGATGAACAACGAAATTCAGTAGCTTTTATTTACGAGTGCTGCCATCTTCACGTTGAGGTCGGAAACTTTTCAGACCACCCTCGTATTTGTCTGGCTTCACAATGGATCATTCTAACTTGGATCAGTGACCATAGGACATGGTTCCTCAGCAGATCAAGACGAACAACATCCTACTGGAATCTTGACTTTGGAAGTCGACCAATAAATATTTTTTCTGTTTTATCGTGGATTCTTATTGCAAAGGTTTGTCTAAATTCAAAACTCAATGCCCCAATCTTCATTTCTTAGGTCGTAAATCTGAAATTACACCACTGAAATTTGTATATGTCATATTGTTTCGATAGTGGCGCAATACAGTTGTTAAAGTTGGTTTTTTGTGATATTTATTTGATCTTTAAGATACTAACGTTTGCTGTCAAAATCGAAGAAATGAAATATGCAAAGCAGTAAGAACCAACAACACGGATAGCTAACTTTAGGATCCTGGGAAGTGCTAAGCGGACAGTCTCCTCCATTACAATAAGCTCGGAAGTGTTAATTGATCATTAGATAGATATAATACGTATCTATTCAGGTACCAGTGTTAAATCTTGCTCTGAAGTAATTTTGTAAATATTGTTAGAAAAGTTTCGTTTCTAATAGCGTCTTCTGAAATTAATGTTATTCACCGAGTTGCAAGTGCTACTTCGAGAAAGCCTAGAAATACCATAGTTAGGTTTTTATCTTGGCGAAAAAGAGACTAGATTATAGCTGCCTTTAGATCAACACGCAACGCACAAGAAAATTGGGGTAATTTAGATATTAAAATTCCAAATCTAGGAGACGCGATTGTGATTTCCGAACACTTTACATTAAACAATAAGTTGCTTTATAAGTCAACAAGGAAGGAAGCCAAAAAGAAAAATTATAAGTTTGTATGGGTAAGAAACATTTGTTCGAAAAATGGAACTTCACATTTACTATCAAAATACTCGGACTAAGACAAATCACTTATATTCCGATACTCTTGTACAATGTACAATGTATGTAATGTCATCTGAGACTTTTCTCACTAGTGATACAAGTGACTACAAGATATTTAACAATAATTATACAGTTTTTCGTCAGAATAGATCTTCTACAAACATTCCAAATAATTACCGTGGATCTCTATTGTAAAAAAAATACTTTAGTGTTCCCGTGTTACTAATTTAGAAAGTTCAGCTGAAGATGTGTGGGTAGCTATTGAAACTAGTTCAGGTAAACTCTAATGTGTTGTGTTTACGTTTGCCCTCGAGATGCTGATGCTTGCCGATTGTTTAGTAATAAACTAATGCAGAACTATGATACTTTCAACAATAATATCTTTATTATTTGTGGAGACTTTAATTTATCCCACGTAGCTTGGCGTAGAAATATAGACAAATTTCTTACTGCTGTTAACCATGTGTATTCTTTAGAATGTCTAGACGCGTTTTTGTACTGTAATTCCGAATTCTTGATTTAGTATTATCGAAAACGTTTCTCTTGTTAGTATTGACAGATGCCATTCGCCTTTAGATATTCTTCTTACTTTCAGAAGGGCTAACTATGATAATATTAACCAGTAGCTATCTAGTATTAACTGGTATGAGAGATTGGACAATCTGTCCTGCGAGGAAGCATTGAAAGTCTTTTACGAAATTGTATATGGCGCCATCGAGACTTTGGGAACATTATGGAGAATTTTGTTCTGGGCCAAGCCTAGATCAAGCGAATCAACTAAGAAGACCTCAATTCAGGTACCTCGAAAGGGACGTTCCAAGGCAAAACTACTAGGAAGTCCCTTGCGCAAGTCGTTTCTGGTCTAGATCAAGGCAAAGTGACAACTCAACAATAAAGTCGTAAGTAAAGAACTTAGAGGAACCGATGATTTTCAATCCAATTCATTAAGATAAGTTATTGGACAGTTGACAAGACATTTTAACAGTACATGTTAGTCATAAAATCCAAGTACGATAAGTTTGAGTAGGATGGGATTCTTTCTTCAGCTTGTACGACCGGTCTTGTTGAGTCGATCATAACTAATCCCTGAGACAAAGAGTTACTCTTTGTTTCTACATGTCCTTTACGGATAGAAAGTTAAGAAATACCTTCATCTTTTGTGTTATTATCACCATGAAGTTGATGTTTCGTAGTAATCTTAAATCTGTTAGTGTTGTTCTTGATGCACTTGCAAGTTTTGTTTTGACTAAAGTTTCAAAATGTGAGAAATTGAGAAAACTTAAAACTTTATTTAAAAATCTTAACTAACAGAAATCTTACTTTTAAAATGCCCCAAACTTCCCATGTCTATAATATTGGGCTGTTGCTAATTTCTTTTTTGAGACGATCTATAACTGTTGTCTCTTTCTGTCTAATAACTTTTAAATATTGAGATGAAATGGGCCTGAGCAACGTCTGTAAATATTGTTAAGAATCGAATGGCCAAAACAAACATGAGCAACACAGAGTTAATGTGGTATGGCAGTATGAAAACGCAATTTTGATTCTGCCATTTATGCAAGAGTCTATAAATCTAATCATAAAACCAGACTTTTGGACTTGAACCGAACTGTTTTGCCAATATTATTATTTTCTAGTGAAATGTGAAAGAAGTTTCTTTTCCATTGATGATCATTATCACACTATATCTGGGTTAAAATATTAACAAGAAGTAGTTGAGGTTGATAGGATGTCCAAGGTGAGCCAAATCCCATATAAATGCATGGTACTTCGGAAACTAGAATACCTAAATAAAACCAAATACACGTATGTCATCTACTTTTTCCTGCTAAGCTCAGTGGCGCAATCAGAATCTTGATACAAGCTTAATTTTTGATTTATAGGTCAAAATTGATTTCTTTAGCAGCTGATGTTTAAGAAAACCGAATAAAGCTTCTGAGAGAATTTTTGAGCTTTAAACTTTTTCTATTTTCTTTGATAATAACTGAAATACAGTTGCTCAAAAAAAATCTTTAAAACTAAAACTTGTAACAAGAAGGAAAAAAGGGCCCACCCTGCACATTATATTCAAAAGTCCGCATTATTACCCCATTTCATTGTATACTACCCTCTGGTACGCTTATGAATAATTGTTGTAAAGTTAGTTAGAGAGCTTTAGATGTGTATTATGTTTCTGACAATGAGTTCAAATGATGTAGCTGTTTTCTGTTAGTTAAAATTGGCTCTTATTCGCTTATAAAGCAAAATTAATCACCGGTAACGTTGTTTTGATATTATTAATGCTGTTTATCTCAGAGAGTCATTAAATACTTTTTGTTTGTATTTGTTTTTAAAAATTCAGTACTTATTTGTATCTTGAAATAAAATATAATAAAATAACACTTATAATTTCAAAATCGTCTGTTATAATTTATTATGTAAAGATAACGTCTGTGAGAAAAACTTATAAATTGTTAATTTCCACTTTAATTAAATTTATGGTCGCTATAACAATAAAATTTGAAAAAAACGAAATTCAGGTGTGATGATCTTGTTGAAAAATGTTATAAATGTCAGGAAGCAAAATGTTTGCCGAAATCTCTTAAGAATAAGAATTTTGAAGATGTGCGATTGTATCAGCTGTCGGATACATAAAAAATTGCCTAATGGTGTTATTCGTATCGAGAACTGTTAAACGGGTCCAAGTTCAGATTCACCTATTTTTCTGTCTTTCAACAAGATGTTAATGTCAGGGATTTAAAATTCTAACAAGTTTTACTCTAAAACTAATTTTAAAAAAGTTGTTGTGATGTGGTCTTAATAAAATTGTAATAAACAAGTGGATCTAGTTTGGAAATTCGTTTAGTATTAATTTTTTAGATAAGAGTATGAAAGCTGTAAAAAAGGCGAACAATACGTTTCAAGCATAAAATAAATGGCAGTTCTAAGCAAGCTGTCTAAACGGTTATTTAACCATGAAGTATAATTTAACATGGCTTTCTAATTCGAAAGATTGGGCTATCAACTTGTTTATGTTGCTATATTGGTAGCTTTGCGAGGTTTACGAGCAGAATCGTTAAAGATGTGACTGTAAATGTAGATAAAATATCGGTGACGTAATTCCCTCCATTCTATTATAATTAGTTCAGTAAAAAGGCGCTAAATAAAATTGGATTAATTCGGAATAATTATTTTTTTAGGAACAGTGCGTAATTACATCAATATATTTTCGCTAAAGAGTCTTAACCTTAACCTCAACTTGTGCGGCTGCTGAAAAGGATCGTAAGTCTGAAGGAAATTGATTGACGTTGGCGGAAGAGGATAGATGGCCTCATCAAAGAACCGTTCACTACATCTAGACGGCTTGAAATACCTGGGAGGACGAACATCCCCAAATACCTAAGAGTTACCCCCCTAATACTGTAATTCAGTTACGCCGCACTATCGTCGACTCTTGAGCTTTATACTACTATCTACGAGCTTCGAATTTGCTCTTAGGTGTTCTTTGATAAAATTGAACGTAAGTTTTAATTTGGAGATAGTAAGACAAAAAATTGCTGAAACTCAAAGCGGGTTATTTTTGACATTTCATTAGTCTTTTAGGTATTTTTCTATTTATGATTTCATTGTAAATGGTGAAGTTCAACTATAAATAATTCCTCGTTCTATGTCTGGCCCTTGTTCTCTGTCTAAACGAAAAATATTTTGTTTATTGGATTATGTCTACAGTTCCAATTAATTCTGTTTGGGTCATGTCGGAAAACCTTTACTTCTAATTTGTACCTGGCATTATTACCTAATAAAATACAAAAATAGTAGTATCCAACTTGATCTCATAAAGTTTTTTATGGAAAACAAAATAAAAGTAGGTGTTTTTAATAAAGTAAAAAAGCAATTGCTTTGTTTTCTTTGTCCGATACTAAATAAAGAAATGAAAGAAAAAACTATAATCAATATAGAGATAGTCCAAACAAAGAAATATTGTGTTTATTTCTGTATAAAGAATTTGTCCATTCAGCACAAGCTTTCAAGTTCATTTTTGTTAAATATGGTTTTTGACATTTTGATTACTAAACCGGCAAAACTCGAAACGACTTATGTCTTTTATTCAATGAAATGGGCTCCAACAAGTAAGATTTTTGCTTTGAAGCCTGCACCAGAAATTCTGAATATCTCTTAGCCAGTCTCATTATTCAATGGTATATCTTTCAGTAATTTTGTGTTTAACTGCATAAACAAGTAAAACCCACAACTTCACCTTCACTTGATACAACCATTGTCAGAGTTGGGTTGAAAAAATTGAAATAAAATACTGCTGGCGTAAAGAAGAAGAACGTGAAGAAATAGAAATATCCATGGTACCACGTAAGAGTAAATCACACAATATCTAGTCTAGAAAAGAGTTTGCAATAGCAAGACATGGCCAAAAAATACAAAATCAAAAGCGATAACGTCGTCAAAAATTAAGGCAAAGCCGCCAAAAAGTAGATCCAGAGAAAAAACAAAAACTACAAAAACTTTTTATGAAAATCAATAAGAATTCCAAGAACGATATGGCAAAACAGCAGTCTCCGCAGAAACGTTCTAATAAAAAGAAAAGAGTTGAGATGGAAAAACTAAAATCAAGGAAGTGCTTGCGCAAAGAACGTAACGAAAAAAAAGAAATATCTGTGGTAGCATTTAAGAGTAAACCACACAATAACGAGACATGATCAAGAAGATACGAAATCAAAAGCAGCAAATGCGGTAGAAATCAAGGCGAAAGTGGCAGAAACCAAGCAAAAGTCACCGAAAAACATATTCAGGGAAAAGACAAAAACTACAAAAACTTTTTAACAAAATCAATAAGAATTCCAAGCATTATACGGAAAAATAGTAGTTTCAGTAGAAACGTCTAGCTAAAAAGAAAAAAAATGACAGTTTCACTTTTACCCTGGTACCAGCATGGCCAGAATTGAGATAGTAAAAATACAATCAAAGCAGTGCCTGCGTAAGGAAGAAAAGCATGAAGATAGTGAGAGTCTTGAAAGGATTTCGTACTAGCCAGACATGGCCAAAATCAAAGGAGACAAACTCAAGACAAAGGTGGCGAAAATCAAGGAGAAGTGGCCAAAGACTAAATACAAAAACGTTTTAGCAGAAGCAATAAAAATTCTGAGAACTTTCAGATACGAAATCAAAAAAGGCAAGAACGGTAAGAATCAAGATAGAGGTTGCAAGAATCAAAGCAATAGTGGTAAATATCAAACCAGGGGCGGAAAGAATCATGGCAAAGTCAAGAAAAAGCAAGACAAGTATGTAGAAACAATCTGTAGTTCTTTGTAGTTTGTCTACTTCGGTATAAGGTTATATTTTTGGGCTTTTCCAAAAATTTTGGCTAAGATGTTCAGAAGGCTTTTTACAGCGATGCAAGAAAAGCCAAGAAATTACTTTTAAAGTACTTCAAGATTAAATAAGACATTTTGTCTGGACCTGGAAACTTTTAGCAGGAGTAATGTAAAGACTTTCTTGAGATGTCTGGAGAAAAATGAACATATGTCTGCTTGGGCGTGCGTCCCTTTTAATTGGTACTGTACTTAGCTGTACTGAGTTATTCTTTTTGTTGCCAACCAAATATTCGAAAGACCCAACACAATCCCTTTGGGTTATGGCCCTTGGTGAAATTAACTGATACTGTAACATATTACAGTTTTGGAGTTACTGATCGAGTCTCCATAGGCACAAAGCTGTAAAATGGTTAGTTTTTTGCTACAACCTTTTTTTTATACGGATATTCCACGGCTAGGAAACGGAATGTCGTATAGAAATGGGACTTTGGTTGTTAATTGTTGTAGGAGAGTCGCTTTTAGCAATTTTGGTACCATTAATCGTCTATTTTCCTTTTACGATATTTCATAAATGAGATACCGATTGCTTTTTGTTTTTTTTCCACCGAATAGTATAATATCTGTGGAAGCGGTTATCGTATCGAGATGTGATTTTTGTTGTTTGTTTGTTGTTTCGTTCCATTTACCGGGAATTCCATATCTTAGGAACGGAGTGTTATATCGAGATGAGGCTTTGGTTGCTGTTTGTATCAAACGAGTGGTTTTTAAACAATTTTGGCACCACAGATCTTCAACTGTCTTTTTCTCCTAAAGATACCTACATCTTAGAAACAGGATATCGAATAGAGATGGGAGTTTGGTTGTTTGGTAGTGGTAGTAGTAGGGGAGATTCTCAAGCCTTGTTTATTATTTTTTGAAATATATCCTATATCTCAGGAACGGGTTGTCGTATCGAGATGGGACTTTGGCTGTTGGTTGTAGCAGAAGATTAGTTTTTATATAACCATCGCATTATCATCTCAGAAACGGGATATGGAACTTTGGTTGTTGGTGGTGGTAAGCAAAAGATTTCAACTAACTTGGATATTTTGTTTGTTTAACGGGCATCTTCAATCTATGAAAGGATCGTATAGAGATTTCAAGCCATTCATCTACTGATCGTCTTATTTATACTTTGGAAACAAATAATGATACCGATATGGAATTTGGCGTCATGATACTGATGGAAGATTCATCCCACTTCATCCTAGAAACGATCTATAAGGGAATCAAAAACCAGAAACTAAAAGTGGAAGAATTCTTACTTTGCAAAATCTCCAATCCTTGTATCTTGAGAATCGTGAACGAGTTTTAAAGATGTTTGTATTTTTGTCTAGTTTCTGGAGTCATCAACAGTAGTGTTCTATAAAGGTAAAAATTGAAGTATAATAGTTTTGAAAGCCATCATAAATGACGCTTAGTTCAAAACCAGTGGGGTTAGGAATCTTTGTTCTATCCACTAAAGTACGAATTGTAAGTTTTGCTTTTTAAGTGGATAGCGATAAGAGGTAAGAAGACGATTGCAAAGGACAATCTTCATGGGTTTTGGCCTGTTGTAAAATTGGCTAGAACTGATCAAAAGTTTCCATGGGATGGGTAGTTTGGAAAAAAATGTATTTTATTTTATTACTGGATATCCTTTATCTCAGCAACGGCATGTCGTATCAATGTAGGACCTTTTGGCTTTTAAACCATCTCAACACCACCAACTGTTTTTTGTATATTTCTTTGTTTTTATTTACATCTAATGGTATCGAGATGGAACTTGGTTCGTTAGTAATGGTAGAGGAAAGGCTTTCAAGCGATCTAACTTGAGACCGATAATTTACTGTTCTTTTGACAAAAGCCAAGTAAGACCTAACCCGTATTAAAGTAGAGCTAATTTAAAAAAATTAATGCAGAGCATAGCTCTACTATAGGCTACCAAATCTATGGAATGGTGGATCAGTGGTCACACTGATTCTTCCTCCAAGAGAATTAAAGAAGAGGAGAGCTTTAGTACAAAGAAGCCGAGAAGCTGTTGACTGATGTACAATGTAGCTTTCAACTTTAATTTGTAGTTCTTTTGTTTTTACTTGAGTAACTGTTACACAATACTGGAAGACCAGTGTAAAGTTCAATGTACATGGTGGCAGTAACTCTTTATTTTTCCAAAAGTTCTTCGGTTGGACAGTATTTTTAATAAGATTTTTACTTGGTTTCTTTGTTTTTTCAGTTTAATTCGAGGAAATTAAGAAGTAAATTCATCGCAATTAACTATGATACCTTTCTATGAACAACTTCTAACTTAGTTTGTAATAAATAATTAAATGTAAACTTTAAGCGACAAACTTCACAATAAATTATGTTGTTGTTATTCATTATTGTGTTTCAGTCAAGAGATTGTTTCATTAAAGCAGTAAAAGCTTACCAAGAATTATTTTAGATTGATAAAAATTGAAGACATGAGAAAATACAGTTACTTTCAAATAAAGCTGGTCACGGAAACTATTAAAGCTGAAGGAGATGAGAAAATAAAGAAACTTAACTCTTTGTAAAGGTTTTCAGTCATATTTAACTCAATATACTTTGTGTGTAAAACTAAATATTTAAAAATTTTTTATATATTTTATTTTGTAATTATAAATATAAAAAGTTTCCATCCAAAAGGTCAAGTTTTTATAAATATTAAAGGTGTGTGAAATTTCTCATGGGTCAGAAGTCACGACTAATAAACTCCTGAATTAACTATAATTTTAGTTAGTAATTTAAAGGAATTTATGGATACCCTGTATGTAATCGGTTAAAGGTTAACCCATCTAGGATTATCAACCCACCGGAACCTCTTTCCACCTTCCTAATTACCAGTCTGGTCCTGAATTTAACTCCCGGCAGCAGAAGACGTCTCCAATCAAATTAGATCGTTCCGTCTTCAGGAGGAAATTATCACCTAACCAAAACTCAATTTTACTGGACTACTATGATAATTGCTTTATTTGTCGGGTCAATGCGTTCATATTTATCATATTAAGCTAGAAAGCATGAATGTTGAAAAAACTGTATGTGAATCCCAAAAGACTGTAAAATTTTATTAACTCATTACCACATACCAGGAGATCAAAACCGTGGAGTGTTTGCAAAGGGATAAAATTAAATTTACATTAAGCTGCTGTTAATGAGCGCCATGATAATTTTAATCATGTGCACAAGTACCATTTTTTGTGACGACAAGAGTTTGTGCATCTTTTTTAATTCCATGTTTGTTCCCTTTTAATTTCAATTTACGTGACTAGGTTGTATTCAGTAGACTGCTAAAATTTGTTGGAACTTTGTTGTATGATAAGCATCGCGTAAAATCCGATAAAAATGTGTCAAACAATACAAACAGTTCAAATCAAACAATTAAGCAAATTAAAAAAAGCTGGGGTAGAAATATCAACGAGAGTAATTGTTATCGTGAAATCGAGTGACTAAAAAATTTTTTTAGATGGTTTCGTGTTTTTTTTTTTAATTTATACCACCAAACGGATTATTGAATGCCTGAAATAAATAAAATACAATAAAACTAAAAATATCTGATAGGTGACCGTGAACTACATACTTTTTTTAGTTGCCGTTTTGTTTTTGTAAATAAACAAAATAAAATCTACTGAAGTAATAAAAGCGTCTTCAAAACTGATCAAAACGGATATCTGTAGTTACAAGTATAAGAGGTTTTCTCTTAATAAAACAAGTATCATGATCTTTCTGTGCTTCGATATTCATTTATTCCTTCAGGAGAAAAAAATGCGATAAATTAAAAAAAAATGAATTTAGGTCATTCCGTTTTCGTGGGAATTCCCAGGACAAAATAGGGAGATATTGGAAATTCCCAAACACAAATCGAGACACGAAATATCTGTAAATCTAAATTTTAAAATATAAAGCTGAGTTGAAAAAGTATCATTTGTTTGGTAGCGGTTGGTGACTGAATATTACGGAAAGGCAACTTGAAAAAATAATATGACAAATTAGAATCTGCATCTGTATCTTTCAATTATTTAACGGACCATTCTTCTTTTTCTTAAATACTAGTTTTATGTTTAATCGCAGTTATAACGATATTACTTCTACTATGTCAACATCATGAGATAAATATCTGTCAGGTTGGCAGTACGAATGAGACGTCCTTCTTGATATTTTCTTGATTTTATTTTTTTTATTTGTATCAACTGCGGGGTTTTCTGTCATCAACATTCAATTTGAGTTTAGATTCTTGTAAATCATTTAACATTGAGAAGTGGTTCGATAAGACATGGTTTTTCCATGTGATCCCTAATAAAGTTCGGCGTTCCATTTTTCAACCAAACCTTTTAGGTACAGATCTTAACCTTTTCATTTCTTGTCAGACCCAAACAAATTTATAAAGAAATACTCATTCTTAAGTGTTGCATTTGCACACCTGATCAAAATTGTACGTGATGTGTATTTCTATCACATTTTACACTTCTTTAAGTAACTGTAAAATGTAAGTAAAAGAAATTCACAATCATTTCTCAAAATTTCAAAGTTAGATAAAGAATGTCTAGCCAGACAGACGACTTTCGGTTTTTATCCCATATAACACTGGACGTTCATAGACGTAAATTGGACATACACTGGACGTTCGTTTTGGACGTTCATCGGAAGACCGTTGGCAAACATCCTATTCTGTACCTAAGTCGTATATAGATGCGGAATTAGCGCAATTGACAAAATAAATAAACATCCGGGGTCTGAACAGAGCTAAATGCTCAGATGCCAAAAGGTTTTCAATTATAGAATTGGCTAACTTCCCCTTCGCCCTTGTACATTGATCTACACAATATTTCTAAATAGATGTGCTTTTAGTAGATTTGGTAGACTTGATTCCTCTATTGTCCAGGTAAATTGATGTGTTTTTTGCAAAAAACTGCCGGCGTAACATTTTGCACGTTTTGAGAATCTCTAAGTTATTTTGGGGTATACTTTGGTGTTCTTGTATCTCAGAAGGTTTCTTCAAGAAATCTCGAAAACATTTTCGAGAAATCCCGTATTTACTGGTCAGCTTTCTTTGAGAAGCACTGATCTTGTGTTTAGTACTTTTAGCGACTTTCTTTGGTTTCACAAATTTAAAATTAGAGGTCCATCTATTCTTTGGAGCTCCTTATATGGAAGAACCATTTCCTATCCTTTTCTAATTTGGTAAATTATTGCATCCAGCACATCTTTGTTTTTAAATAACAGATGATTTCAGATATTTGCTTTTGTCACAAGTGATTATACCGATGTCTAAAATTGGCTAAGAGCTTTGCTTTTGCTCCAGTTTACTAAACCAACGATAATTTCCATTACTTTAAGCCTACCTGTTATGTTGTGGGCCTGCTTTAATTTATGTGGCTTGCCATTTTTAAAATGCACGCTTTGCAGCTATGAAACTAGTGAGATATTTTCATTTGATTGTCATCAAAACTGTAATTGTACGAATTGAGCATCTGAGTCTAACAGTCATCCAGTAACCGACGTCCGTTAAATGCCCGGAGTTGTGACAAATGTACAACTTTGGACATCCGTCGGCCAAAAATTGAATGTCCACTGACCGTATGTTGTCTAAATCTGGACGTTCCGAGAACATCTATTAGACACCCACGTGCTGTTCTCAGAATGATAGCTAGAACCTGGTATCTTTAAAAGTAACCAACGAAATTAAAAACGACCACTAGATGATATATTATTAAAGTAAAGTGAATTGCAGTCAAATTTACGAAAGTTATGCAACACCTGATAAAAGATTTGGTTTTAAAATAGTCAGTTCCATTCTACCTTTGATCGAGCAGTCGAATTCCAAATTCTACCGTTTTGTGCAAATGATTTCTACGTTTTCCTCCTCAAATAGAAAAGATGCGTTTGTACAGGGTGCCCCCTTTATAGTTGAACACTCGATTTTTCCCGAACTATTGAAGATATCACAATGAAATTTTGCAGTTCTTTATATTTCGATTTGTAGATTGCAAAATTAAAATCACAACATCTTTTAGAATATCTGAATTGAATTAATTGGAATTATTTTATTTTTATTGCTCCATTGAAGGGTCTCTGCAATTTTAAGCCAAGAATTATTGGGATGCCATGGTTCGAAACAAACGTGAAAACAAAAATATGAAATCTATCCGGTTTATTGTTCTACACTCATTGTCAGTTATTTGGCAGACTGCTACATTCGAATTAGAAGAGAAAATTTCCTTGTTGAAAGTTTTCTTCTGACAGTTCGACGCACAGTATATGCAATAGAATGCAAAAGCTATCTTCGTCAGTTTATTTCTACAAACATGTTTTCTATGCCTCTACGAGTAGTGCATACGGTTGGTTGATTTTTCTTTAATAATTTTTTTTAGATTACAAGATTTTCCAGCAAATCAAAAACAAAAGAATAAGGAAGCTCAACTATTGTAATGTATCAATATTACTCCCTTCAAACATTCCATTAATAAAAGGTTATATTCTGTTAACAAAAATAAAATTGTACATTTCTCTTAAGATGATTTCTGTAAGGAACTGTAATAATAAAAATAATGATGATACTAAAAGAAAATAAACTACAAACAATATTTTTTATGCCGAAGATGAAAAAAAGCAGAATAATAAAACTGGCTTCTCCTCTAAAATCTGAAAATGAGACTAGGTATTCTTTTTCACTGCGTTAGCCACCGTGTAAATTTAACGAATGCTGTGCACATACGAAGGTATTTGAATGTTTTATGAACAAACGAATTTTCAGTAATTTTTGTTGACGTTGCCTTTACTGTGAATTCCTTTACGTTTTTGTACTCTTGTGTATGTGCACTTTATTTATCCTCCGATGTGGTATCGACGTTTTATAGAAATGCACGTAGGATAATTCGATGTAAACTTTTCTAAAATGAATTTAAATTGCTTTTTGTTTCGAAGTTAAAAAGTTTGGAAGAACCTATCAATTTTCTATATAAACTACATTCAACAGTTGTGATGGTTTCGTTGAAAACAATAAGAAGAGCAAATTCAATGAGCAATTGCCAAATGTCAATTCGAACAGCGATTCGTTTGCAACGCTTTTCTACCGTTGAGACAGAATGACATCTCTGTCCACCCACTATTATTCTTTTGTCTGAGAAAATTAAAAGATATTTTTTCTTGATTCTCTTGAGCATCCAAAATTATTCTATCGAGTTTTATTGGTGCATTTTTTAAATAACTTTGCTTTATATGAAAGGAATATTTTTTCTAAAGTATGCATAAGCGGTGAGTCATATAAAATGAAAATAAAATAGACAATGACGTAGATTAACAGACCTTCACATATTAACAATAAATCTTATTATTTCAGAGTACATTTTTTTTATAATAAAGAAACGATTATGAATAGTTTTTAGAAACCAATACTTTCAATTCTGTTTTTTACAGAACAGTTTAGAAATAAACAAAATAGGAAGTCAATTTTAAATCTCTTAACCTTTATTGGAATCTTGAAGATCTTATTTTATCAAGGCCAATCAATGACGGCTTGTGCTTTATTTTATAGAGGAATCATATATTTTGAATTATAGACATTAGATAGAGCATTAGATCTGAAATGAATATCAAAGCAGCTATAGTTGTGACATCAATTCCAACTTTCTACTATTTTCTAAAACGTTCCTCTTTGTGTTTTTGAAAAACATGAGAATCAAGATTATCAATAAAAATTAGTTCCTGAATATCCATCCAGCCATTAAAATGATAAGTAAATCTACTTATTTATTAAATAAATCTGAAATTAATCAAAAGCTTACTTAAGAAGATAAATTGAAATTATCATGTAAAACATTTAACCAACATGCAAAACTAACCTGACTTTTTATATGCTCCAATAATCGAAATTACTTAATACTGATATTATTCCCTGGGTTAATTACACCATGCCAGAATTAGATTTAAGCTTCCTGAGCTGATGGCTGAATATCTAAGCGCTCGGGGAAGTGATGGGACTTCCGAGAAGGTCTCTGATCCCTTGGGCTTAAAAAACCAAGCTCGCGAAGGAGCCTAGGTTTTAGAACAACTTTACAATCTCTAAAGAAGTTCTTTTAAGGTTATTTGAGTATATTCTTCTCGTTATAAATATCCTAAATGTTCAATGTGTTCACTAATTCCAGGTGTATCACTCTTACTAAAGTACGCGTGAACAACATAATATGCATTTTAAATTTTTTATTATACTCCTCTTAATCTTTTACACTTAATACACTTGTAAATCGTATCCAACCTTGCTTAAGTTTAACTCAATGAATTATTTTTTATTATGCACCATTTTAAATACACCGTGTATGAGTAATGTCAATAATGCTAAGCGGTAAGTGGAATTTAGAGGCGCTAAAACAACACTTTTCAAAAGCGGTAGGTCAAAAGATATAATTATTTCGCAAGCGGTCAAGTTCGCGTGAGTTCACGTTGAGAACCGGAATGAAACTTAGCTAAGTTCGGCCCCTTTGCACTCACTAAGAAATAGAAATTTATCAGTTTAAAAACTGTTCCGCTGTATGAAAAGCGCCCCGTGCACCTATTGCACATTAAGGACATTTAACGATTGTGAAAACAAAGAAATCACAATCTAAAAATTTAGAATTTGAAAATGGCAACTAAAATACTTATTTGTTAATTAAATCTGATAATAATCAAAATACCCTAGATTAGTTCTACAATGATTAATTAAGTCTAATACTAATATAACCTAGGCTAACTACACCCACGGTCTCAGAATCGATCTTGGGCCTTCTTGGAGACAGTTAACTAAGCATCCGAGGGAATGATGGGATCTACGAGAGGCCTTTGATACCGAGCGTACAAAATACAAGACTCATGGAGGAGGATTATAATTAAAGATGTATAGCAGAAAAACTGTTAGTTTAAGACAAATGGTTTGAGAATATCAAACAAAAGCTAGTTCTATGCTTTCTTAAATCATGACAATAAATACATGTTTTGCGGTTACCCTGTATAATAGAAACATCCAACTCAAACTGACATAATAGTTCTTAAAGAGCAAAAACAGTTTACTTCTACAGACGTAAAATATTAAAAACTGTTTTTATTAATGTTAGAGCGAATGGAAACGATTGGAAGAACTTTATAAGAAACAGTTGAATAACTTCGAAACTGTTAGTTTTAGATCCCTGTACTCTTTAGTATTTCTATATACAGAGCGATTGTCTTATCCGTTTACAGCACACTTTCCAAGGTTATTATAAACCTTGTCATAATAAAATTAAATAAGTCTGGATCAAAGTGATTTAATTTGCAAAATTTCTTTTGTAACAGATGAAATAATCGCCTTGTATACATGATGTTTTATTTTAAAAAGTGAAAAATCGATATGCCATTCTAAAACGAGGCAATCGTTTTCTGCAACTTTCCTTAGCTGCGTCTTTTGATATTTCTACAAATAAAGACGCTATAGTCTGACGACAGATCATTAGCACGCCCTGTATAGAAATGCAACATGATAAAAACATCTTTTGTTTTATAAACGGATAAGCTACAGTCTTTCTGCAAAATTTTGCTAAATGTTTTTGCTTTAAAGCTTAGAGATTCTAAGTAAGATTGATAAGTCACTTAGCTAAAAAAAATTAATTTTTGATTGAGTTTATTTCGTTTTAAATACTATTTTGAACAAAATGTTATTTCTTTTTTAATTTGGGTATTACTGTTCATTTATCATAATTTAGACCAAATGGCTAATTTAAGGTCACCAAGAAATTTAGTGATAGTAAAGAGCTTTCCTTTTTTTGTCTAGAATTCTGTGTTTTGAAAGCGTTTGACCATGACACATAATTTAATAGCGTATGATCAGATAAAGAAAAATTGAGTAGCCCTTAGGTTGGTATAAATAAAAATCAAAGTGCATTAAAACGTAGAACTGTCAAGCGAACGTGAATTCCTTGGACTACTGACTACCTTACTTCTTGCAAAGTCTGTTTCGATACTGATGTGGTATAGTATTTAAGATTCTAAATATGTGAACAGAGATCTTTCTAAACTAACGATTTAATGGACATAGAAAAATCTTGGAATTTTACTATCGATGTGATTTGAGAAACAGATTTGAATGTCTTTTGCTGATCTTAAGAAGAGAGTTTGGTTCTTTGATGAGTTTTCGCCTTTTCACTAGGATTTCAGATATTGTTCAGATTTGTAGTTCTATTTTAAAACAATCACTTAAGAACCAAAAATCATTTTTTGACTCTTTAGATCTTTGTCAGGTCTTTCCCTAGTGTGCGTAGAAATTTAAAAGTCTTGAATCAGAAAATAACAAATAATTGCTTTAATAGACAACAGGTCTCTGAAACGAAACTAGACAGGAACGATCCTAAATGAATGTATCATAGAACTAAAGATTCTTCTACACCTTGTTCAAGAATTCAAAATTGCAGTTTCTGTAGTATGTGTTACATGAAATTGTCGAAAGTTAGTGTCTGTAGGTATTTCTTAAGAATTAACTCTAAAGAATAGTCATAGTTACTAGCAAAAACTTTTGGGCGCAGTTTAATATGATTTTGGTAATTGGAAAAACTTTGCTAGTTACTCTGGAAGATACTTTTACCCTTTTCTCACATTGCTTCGCTTGACTTACTGTTGTCAAGATCTCGGAAAAACTCTTCTACTACTAAAGTGCAGACTTTTCAAAAGTATTCCAAGATACAAATAATAGATGTCTGGTCATTTGGTCAAGCCTTTTAATCTAAATATGACTTCCTAAAAATCAGTGACTCATTTTTCTCTTGCTGTCAAAGTTTATACGAGATGTTGGTCTTGGACTAAAAAGATGCTAGATGATGATAGATTTAAAAAATTAATGTCCGGAAAATTTGGTTTTGGGCCGTAGTATCTTACGTTCATGAAAATCGTGTACTGAGTGAGATAGCGTATCAATTTGAACCACCTAATACCTTAGGGATTTTCTGTGATATACCCTTAAACATAGGATTTCAAAGCAATGCAATTCTCTAAAATGAAAATTCTTATTCTTTTTCTTTTAATTAATCTTTATAAAAGCCACCGTAAAATTGTATCAGATTTTGTTTTTTTGTTTAAATAATAATAAAAAGATTCTGCTTTAAAAACATTTAATTGTAGATAAATGATAAGTAAAGATCAGATTTCAAATCAATGCAATTCTTTAAAATGAAAATTCTTATTATTTTTCTTTTAATTATTTTTTATAAAAACCACTGTAGAATTGTATTAGATTTTACTTTTTTTTTATAATAAAAAATTCTACTTCGAGAACATTTAATTGTTGATAAATGTTAAGTAAAAATCAAATTCCTTTTATGGAGAAAATTTGAGTGTATATTTTATAAAATTCGTAAACAACATGTGGGTGGATATGCAGTTAAATGATGGATTGCATGAAGGTGTATATCAAATGATTTATAATCCATACAAAATCCTTTAGAAACGCAACACAATGCAATTCAAGTCAACGTATGAAGTTTATTGTGCTATTTATATTAAAGAAACTGACACAAAACCACAATTTTTTATACCACCCAGAGATTTCCCTCGGTTTACCCAGTAATATACTATTCTGATGTTATAATTCTTATTGTTTTAAAGACTGTTCGTATAAATTTATGGATGTTTATTAAAACCACACATCGAACTAGAAAATATTTATTATTTTCATATTTAATCACAAAAGAGATCTCTTTCGAGACGAAGTTAATAAAAACATTCTCGTTTTTATTATTTAAAAATTCAATTTCTATTTATAAATAATTTGGTATTAGCTTCTCTACACGTGCGTTGGTTCGATACCCGTGGGCGTCGCGTACTGTGATTGTCCAAAGCAATTTTAGGATTGCATTTTGAATCTTTAACTACTTTTGATGTACGCGATAAACTTTCAATGAAAGGTGGTGTAACTTAAGTATCATGTTTTCGATAATAACTTAGATAATAGGGACGAGCATTGAATGTGAAACACAAACAGCTTGGGTTTTATGCGCCAATAACGTAAATAATAACTGAGGTAATATAACAGAAAGGGTTGGACAATATGGGTTCGTTTAGTACTGAGCTTTGTGTTGGAAATTAGCAGTTTGAGCGTGTAATTTTAGTATTTACGACGATTTGTTTTAGGTGCAAATGTTGTTAAGAGCAAAGTATAATAATAAAAAGACAAAGCACTGCGTATGAACACCTACGTATTATACAAATGTGAGCATGCATTATAATAATTATGCCGATACAGAGGTATCATTATCTCTATTGTGCGCTCTACAAACTAAGCGCATTCGCTTGAGACAATAGACCGCACACCTATGCACTAATTAGAGACAGTAATATTCTTGATACATTAGCTTAGGCACACATATTCTCAATTCAATTAGAATAGAGAATGTATCATAATTCAGATGAAAGCGTTTTGCATATCAGGCTACCATTTATAACATGACGTAAATCCAATTAATCAAAGACAGTTTCGTCTGTTTCGATAATTAATAAAGCGAGATAAGATTAGGGCGTTTATCTCCTAGGGTTCTTCGTCTTTCCCATTTGTACACTTATTAACTGCTTGACAAGCTACACTACGTATTTTGCCTGGGGAATTGTTCTACACAATGTAGTTTCAGCAACTTTTGACCAAACAGTTCAATATAATCTTTACTTACCAACTTTTTATCTCGTTCGACATTTACGGTTCGCGTATAAGACTTCTATCTGGTTTAATCTGAAAACAAAAACAGAAACTCGTTTTCATAACAATGTATCTACGAAAATAAATCGATTAGATGTATTTTTAAAAGGAACCTTTATGTACGAGCAGTACTAATAAACAAAGCTTCGAAAAAACAAATGGTATCAATCAGTAATAAATTATTAAAATTGAATAATTGTAATCGCGCATTCCTTATTGATTTATTGCATTATTGTCATGTTTAGAAAAGCAACTATAGCAAATCTCAAAAGATATTAATTGCAACCGATTTTATAATTATAAGTTCAACCCAAATATACAGGGTGTTTAACACACACGATCAAACTACCAAACAATTTTGACCTTTTTATCTCTTGCTCTTCATGCTGTCCTAATTCATCTTCTACACACTATTATTATAAAAGTACTTCAACAATCAAATTCAAAAATACAATTAGCAAATAGGTACAATGAAACTAACAACGAATTAGGTACAAATTCGTTACTGGCTAGAATTTACGAGATTAAAATTTGAAGAAACTATGTTTTGGCAAATTGATAAAAATCAACATGAGTATACTTAAAGTTCTTTTACAGATGTTTGGTTCAACTCTCACAATGCATACCAAAATAGTTTTCCTTGAAACTAAAAGCATTTCATTCAGAGCAGCTTCTGAAAAGCGGAAACGATCTTAGACAATAAATGCATTTTGATAACTTACATGAATTAATCCTATTACATATGTTGCCCAAAATGATTCCAATATTAATTGAATTGAGTTCTAGATTTTCTCAAAACAAAGCTGAAGAAGATGTTAAAAAGTAACTGACTAAGTTTTTATTTATTTCTGCATGTTCTTGATCAGATGACTGATTGACAGTATCCAAAATCTTTTGTTTTTTTATCAAGTGTCAAAGCCCCTAAAGGTTTTCCCTGGTTATGCTACTACTGATACTTTTTGAACACAGAAGTGCAAAATCGACACAAGGAATCAAGAAACTATTTTTGACAACCTGCAGAAAGGGAAGGTGACTGTCTATTTTCTTCAAAGATTTAGTTTCAATTTGCATTAGACAAAATGAGCTGAAAGTAGTGTTGCAAGCTCACTTCTTCAAGTAATTCCAAATATTGCAGTAGATGAAATATTCTTGGGAAACTAAAATCCTCGATAATTTGACGCAAACCCAATCAAACTATGAATGATTTTAAAACAATAGCTCCATGAAAACTTACATCTTTTTTCTTTTCTTTTGATCTTCCTTGATCTGTGTTTCGCTTTTTACCAGTACAGTTCATCCTCAGATATGACCACTTCATTTCATTTGTAGGCTTTGCTAATTTGTAAGTCAACTTCCACTTATTTTGTAAACACTGCACTATACAGGAACCTCCCTGAAGTAGATAATCAAAATGAGATTTTTGCTCAAACTGCAATGCACAGAGTTTTTGTTTCAATTTATGGTTTACATTCTTCAAACTTTTTTGCCCAAGAAAAAATTATTAGGAATTACTATTTCAGAAGATACACCAGTGGTGTGTATTTCCATGCAATAATAATCGGGGGACCGAGACAACTTATGCTTCCTCAAAAATTAAGATTTTGCTCTACATAAGTTTGCCAATTAATCGGAATTTATAGTCTACGAATCGAAATTTCTTATATAGCGAACGCTTTTGCATTATTTTTTTTAAATTTCTTTTAAATGGAGATTTTCTGGGTAACACGTAATAACAAGTAGAGTCAAAATCCAAAATCCCAATCTATTTTGTCAGGTCGCAAAACAAGTAATTCAATGTTATGTCATCATGTAGGGACCAAGATATTCACAGATTCTAGAGCCATATTGCTGAACAGCATCTAGAACTCTTTTGTAATTGGTAAAATCGTTCACCATAAATAGGGGTGTTATAAATAAAAGCTGAAAAACTCCTAATAGTTGTACAGAACAACCAAACCAAACTTTATACTCTTATTCTTTACCATGCTCAAGGCCACCGACTGAGAAACCAGGGTAAAACTTGTTTTGCAATTTAGAGGTGAAACCATAGAAAGTCAAATTGTCTCTTCAATTAGTAACACTCTGTTTACAAGCTGAAGTTTATAGTACTTTTTGTAATGTTATCAGTTTACTTCCACAATTTTTATATTAAATTCCTGCATAAAAGTATCCGATCAAAACTATTTTAACAAGATAACGTTAACAATCACGTCTAGTTACCTTGAACTCGTATTTCTCTTTTTGCTGTTAGAAGATAAATCCAGAAAACTGAACTTTATCACGAAGGTAGATTAAGCTTCTTTATGTCTTTGTAAAAGCTCAGCTGATTCCAAGCACAAACAACATATTTGTTCGAGCTGTAGACTAACGCCCACGCTTACAGTTTATTTTTATCTAAAAATTAAATTTAATACGGTACTAATTTAAGTAGATCCTATTTAAACAGAGACGACTTTTGATAGTCTCAAATATAATTTTTGAACACACAATAAGGAGATGTTCAAAGAAACGAGAAAAGTTTTTCGAACCCGTTTTCTGCCTCCTTTATTCTTCACTCTCCCACTTTTCATTCAAAAAGAGATAAATAAAGTCTCATGAAATTAAGTTAAAATCTAACCTGTCAAACAAACTGTTTCAATTTATACATTTATTTAATGAATGGAATAGAAAATTTAGTTTTGTAAAATAACATTTTCTTATTTAAATTATACCTAAACATACGAATGCGATTAATTCAGAAACTGCCTATTAAAATATCAGGTAAATTGTTACATAACGAATTATCAGAATCTCATGGTTTACACATTTCATAGAACGAATTTCTCTCTAGTGGGTTAGGGTTTCTCTTAGTTTGTGTGCATCACATACTTGTGATGCCACCAGCTATCACTGAATTAAACACCTATTATAAATTCAAAACAGACAACCCAAAATTAACTGATATTACTGCGAGAGCACGTATATATCGTTCTAAGCGTTTGCTCAATCCAAAATTTTATTACTTGTTTTATATTCTTTTTTATATACTTTTCTATAATCATGAGAACAAACGGTTATGCAATTTATGTAAAAATGATAGCTGAAAGGTTTAACAAGAATTTGCATCTGTTGTTATTTTAATGAAGCAGACTCTTTTTGCATTTAATATTTGGTAATCCATACGACAAAATTTGCTACAAACAGAAATTTGACATATTATACTGGGTGTTCTAAAAAAAGGTAGAATATTTTATGATTAAAACAAGTTAATAAATCTCTATTAACATGGGTCCGCAAACCAATCGTTTTCAAACATAGAGGGATTTTAATCGTTCAGTCAAGCTAAACCGTGAAGCAACAATCTTTTTGAATTGTCATGACAACATAAAATGTACCTTTAGATCAAAAGCTCAACACGTGATTGCAAATTATTCATTATCTGAACTCAAAAAATCCTTATATTTTCTTTATTTATCTTCTATATTATTGTTATCTCGAAAAATGAAGGTCCTACTGTACATTGGATATACCATTACAATTTATAACGGAGATGAATATCAACAGAAGTACTGATAATTACAGAATAAAATCAAAATTATTTATTGTCTATGCATCCATATTATCATGCTATTAATCGGTAGTTATTATTCGCTATTATGACATAACTAAAAATAAATAGAATAACTGAAATCGATATCTTTAAAACGAACATTAAGTACGGTTTCACGTTGTGAGGCGGCCTATAAATTCTAAATGAAGAATCGTTAACTAAAACCTTTAATTTTCAACAATTACTCTAAGTAAAATAAATATCAATTTCAAAACTGGAATTCTTCTTGAAAGGAATGACAAAAATAGTTTAACTCAATCAAATGTAATTATACAGGGTGCAATAGATGAGGCAAGCCAATCAAATAACTCGATTATTTGAAAAGATATAAAATACATGTTTATTACAAACTTATTAATTTTAATTACAACACCCCGTATATTTTAATAATTTATTATTTCTGTTCGCTGCCGATCTTAACAAGGTAGCACCTGTTCAATTTTAAAATTTTTCACTGTTTCAAAATTAAACAGGGCATTCTTTTGAATAATTTTACTTAAAAAATCAGGAATCTTTCAAGACACCCCATCTACGCCATTAGACTAGGAGCGGCAAACCAAAAGTTCAAGGCAAGTCTTCTTGAACGCAGCTTTCGCACCACTGGAGCTACCTTATGTAGAGCAGATGTAACCTACCATGACAAAAGAAGAGATATATATAGATATGTATATAGGTGTAGATCAATCTTCTTCACACCAATCCAGGACAAATGACATGCTACAATCTCGTGCTCTGCAAAGTGCCCGCTTGTGTCAGAAGAAGATTCAACAACTAAGTACTCAAAGCATTTCATTAAGGACCAACGAAATCCAACAATCCCGGCAACAAGCAAAACTTGAGAGCTCACTAACACACAAGGGTTGAATCTGCTCCCAGGATTCAACTTACATCTTGGCAAAAATCAAACCTACTTGCTCTAAGATTTAATTAACTAATTCCCTTGAAGGACAATAAACTCAGAAAGTCTCACATACCATCCGCTATAACGATTTAAGTTGTACTTTAATGTAACAAACTCATACTGGATGCAACGTGCTTGCACAACGCCCTATAACTTTTGTCAAAAGTTTGCTGAAATGTCCACTATTTTGTTCGTATAAGCGTTTGTTCGTACAAAGCTTTACATGTTCAAAAGGTAACAGCAAGATTATGTCTTTTTAAACGCCAAAGAAATGTATAAATTAGCCTTTTGAACTACGCGCCGCTCCGATGCGGTATCAGTTGTAGGTGTCTTCAATCGGTGGGGAAGGGAGTCTGGAAGATAACAACGACCTTGGTGCTTCACCTCAGCCCCTCCTTCAGCTGCCTTCACGATGGGTAAAAGAGAGGTTGGTCGCGCAACGTGTGATTAGCAAATTTCTTGCCAATGAAAATGTCAATGCGGCTGAAATTTATCGTCGTTTATTCACACAGTTGAGGGAAAGTACCCTTTCATGGCCCCGAGTGAAGCATGACCTCAGAAAACATCCAAGTTCGAAAACTCTTTAAAGGCGATAGGCACCTCATTGTGCTTGAGATCTCACAGGAACTTGAAATTTTGTACGGGAGTGTCAATCAATTAATCCAAAGGCGTGGGATTTCTATCAGAAGAGTGTCCTTCCTCCATGACAATGTGAGGTTCCATAATGCAGCTTTAGGGCACTCAAGGAAGCTCTTGGTGGAGGGCGCTTCACGAACAATAAATAGGTGGAACATTTCGTGTACAATTGGCTTATGATACGTCCTCCTTAATTTCGTGAAAAACGGCATTAAAAAATTAGCAATCCGCTAGAAAAATGTATAAATAAAATGAGTAATTTTGAATTAATTTTGAAAAATAAAGTTTTTATTGCAAAAGGTTCGTTTATATTTGATCCATTCTTGTACATAGGCAGATCAAGTTTCATTTGCTGCCATCTTATTTTCGGCTTAATTACTGTTTTTT
>VTPC01089756.1:984420-1093596 GCA_011009095.1 Ignelater luminosus | reverse complement strand
AACCATGTACTTACATTTAGAATGTTTTAGCAACTAGTCGAGACTATCGTCTCTGGCAGAACCTCTGGATTTCAAGCAGAGCATTCCATAATAATTATTAACTTTATTCCTGGAAATCTGGAATGGATTTGCTGTTGGTGAGCATAGTTAAATCTTTGTCATTTGGATTTGAAGAAATTATTACTAGTCCCATTTTATTCAAAGTCATGTCATAGATCACTCGTCGCATATGTTGACAAAGAATCTGAACTGAATCTGTTCAAATGGTATTTTTCTTCTTAGGTCAGAGAATTTTAACTTAAAGTAAGATTTCAACGTAGAAATGATATTTAAATACGTGCTCCCAAACGAGAAGAAGCTGTTCAAAGTATTTGGAAATATACCCAGGGAAAATGTAAAAGGGCAGAAGCAGCTTTCTTTCAAACAAATGAATAAGTAACTTTTAGAAAGGAAGGTTATTTTTCGTGTAGGAACTTTGTACTTAATGCTCCCTTTTACGTTTTCTAGAAGATACACTGTACTGCTACTGTAGTCATTCATAGCTTTCTCAACGATTTCTTAGAGTTCGGACAAGGTATAAGATGAGTTCCGTTCAGAAACTCTTCTTAACATTCCGTTTGCTCTTTGTTTTTATTTTATTCTATTTGTATCAAATCGTTTGAATTTAGAGACTCTTACCTATTTCAAGTCCATGAGATTCGACAACTCTAGGAAATCTGATGATAAATTAGATTTCAAGTGTACAACACAATAAAAAATTAATTAGTTAAGTGGGCGCCACTGATGTTTTTGATTAGGTAAAGAAGATAAAGTCAGAAACCCATTAAATTATTAAATGTTTAACAAACAGAAAAACTAAAGATGGACGTCAGAGAAAATCTTGCACAGTTAATTTTAGTACACGATTAAATGAACGACGAATTAATTCAAACCTCATCAACAGGAAGTAAACAAACACAGACATCTAAGACTAGTCCTGGAAGTGATCCAGAAGGAGAGTTGTCGTTGTTCAAAACCGCTCCACAACTATGGTAAGACAAATGAAAATAGCATTCAAAAATATCTTGAGCAATTTAACCTCTAGCTAACTACAAAATTAGTAATTGTCGAAACAAAACCATTTAACGGTTCTAATGCACTTTTATCCGCGACAGTTTATATTCTTACTAAAATGTCTTTGAAATCCAAAACTAAAATAACTAGAATTATTCCGATTTGAACGTTCTCAATGCTATCAAATTACGCCGTTTTCTACTATAACTAATCAGACCCTGCGTTTAAAAAGCAGCTAGCGTAGGATATAAATATCGTGAATGAAAATAAGATTGAAATGAAAGCTAAAAAGGATACATAAATGTAGCATAAATGTATCCATTCAATTAGTGTACGCGTAATAAGTGAGATTATCTAGTGACAAAAAGTAATTTGGTGCTTGGAAAAATTTCCCACCCAATAAAGGAGTCCATTTATTTGAGGCGTCCGTTAAGAGAGGTTTTACTATGTGGTAAAGGTAGAAAATTTGTATTTACCTCTGATCCTTTTTTTAGGTGAACTAAATTTCACGAAAAGCATGGGCAGCCAAAACGTGTTTAATTAAATAAAGGATTTCCAATGTTTAAAATTTCCGATTACCTACTTTCAAATTTAACTTTGTGATAAGGAAACGTAATTCACAAAATGTTTTTTGAATTAATAATTAGTTAACGTTTTAAGTTTGGATATAAAGTTTTAGTATAATAAAACAAAGACAAAACTAAGCAAACGACTTGATTTAATGGACGAAGTTTAATTAAACTTAATTTTTAAATCTTAAAAAAGTAGTTTGTCCAAGAAATTTTCATAAAAAGTCGATAACTAAAATACATTAGAACTTTCCGTTTAGGAATAACTAATTCTGAACTTCTTGTAAGACTTTACGTTATTTAATTATAATTAAGCATGTAAGAATTTTATATTTAAATAACTAGAACAGCCTAGGGAATTTTTGATTGTAATCAAGATTTAATTATAATAATACTAACACCGGTAAAATAATAAATGGGAGGGTTAAAAAATGATTTTTTAACGTTAATTGAAAATTCTCGTGTTAACGAGTTTTATTAACAATTATTGCATACGGTCATTGTTTTCGTTTTTGACCAGGAAACTTCTGCGAATTAAGGTGGTTGAAGGAATGACAGTTTTTATGTTCAACTTGGTACGATATTCTCCGTCAAATCGATTCAAGGAATCGCAAAGTAGTCATTAAGTTTCAGTCGGTGTAGCAGTTGTATATTGTTACTAATTAGGCAGAATGCGAAATCGATTTTCACGAGGGGTTAAATGGAAATGTGATGAAAGTTTACATTTTAACTAAATCCGATGTTGGAAAACACGAAGCTCTAGACACGCATTACCTTTTCGATTAGAGAATAAACAAAACTGTTCAAGTTAACTCCATTATTTAATATAAAGTGGAGTTGGTATTTATTCTAAGTTTAACAATTTCCGACAACAAAATTCTGCATAAATTATATGCCGTCGAATAATACTTATACAGTAGGAGTTCCGTTTTCAACTCGGATTCACGATTAAAATTTTTAGGGAAAAACTCACCAACTGTTTGGTCTAGAATTATACTGATTCCCTCGTTCCTTCACGGTTACGTTTGAAAACTTTCAGGAGATAGCACATCCTTGAACGTTTCCTTGTTGGAACAAATTAGTAACAGTTGCTTATTTAACTTTTGTAACCTTGCTTGTTTAGAAACAAATGAATAAAATCACGAAACAGTTAAGTAATTTTATTTGAAAATTTATTTTTAGACATTTTTGAAGTATCATATAAATCATAAATTAAATTAACTTTTATTCCGGCAAAATTAAGGTAATCAACATTTCTACACACTGTTATTACCCACTATTATCCCAACTCTCTTATTTTTAGTAGTTCTTTCAGTGACATCCATTAAAATAGATTCACGTAATTCATGTAATCAACTAAATTCTTTTAGCTCGCTAATTTAAACTGAGTACTCCGTTCAATAACGAAATACGTCAACACAAATTAAAGTCGCAATTTTATTTGAATTACTCACTGACAAATTGAATAATAAAGTGTCATCATTACAGATTACTACTACTACTCAGTCGTTGCGTTTCTAAAACTGCAATGTTCGACTACATAAATTATGTTATCGAAAGCTAACCCGGTTCCTCATTAGTTTTATTACAAATAACTTAGTCTTCTTCGATATCTCTGAAACAATGAGCATTATTTAACTGAGATCTTCCGTTGTTCTCTAAGAAATCAAGTAATTCTGTCACTTCCGAAATTTATCCTTAATGTAGCAAAAAATAACTCATTGCGTTTTTCTTCCAAGATGCGTCATTCTCGAGTAAAATTGTTTTTTAAAACCTTAATTTAATTTAGAATACTTTTTGCTAATGAAAGATCAAGCAAGTTGTTACGGTAAAAACTGGGATTTGTGACCTGTGCTAAATATCTTAAATTAACAGAAAATAAAAGTGCCAACAGGCTCGCTCAAATGGTCGGAATCGGGGTGGGTTTCACTGAAATATTCTCCGATTTCCAAATCAGGAACGAAACTTACAACTAGCCTAGTAATGTTACAGACAAAAATAACTTTCTCATAACATAACTCATTCCCTCATTCTTTGAAGTTTTACTTATTTTACTCTTTTGAGATTTTTAGTCAAAGATTCACAAGATTGTCTACCTCAGATGCACAGAGTATTTATCTATTATTTCAAACTTCGATCGTGCAGTAGATATTTCTATTCTTGAAAGGAATAATTGTTGATTAAGAAGAAATTAGAGCGCAAACACTGGCAGGATTCTGTCGCTACCATTAACAACAACAATATTCTTTTTTCAACGAAACGCAATTTGTAAATACAAAATAATGTTGCAATCCATAAGATTTTTTGAATAAGGATCATTGTTTGTTTCAGTCAAAAAGATATATCTTAGTCAGGAGTTACCTGACACGTATCCTCTTTTATTTTTAAAACTCCATTTATTTAGCAACGTTCAGAGTTGCTTTCTTTTGCTCATATTCAGTTCAGAAACCTTTTGTTTTATTTTTATCCAAAGTATTCGGTGCACTTGTGCTGCAAATCGAGACACCACAACCGTCCCGAACACTTTCCTGGGTCGGAAACCCCAGTAATATCATACATACTCCATTTCAACCAAGCAGCTGTTTCTTCAGCTCCTCACATCAGTTACTACCAGCCGACGTGTGGTTGCGTGTCGTCTGCTTTATATGCTCTCTTCATCCATCAGGATCATATCTGCGTACGTGCATTTATGATTATCCACTTCATCATCAAATTGCCATTCTATTGACCGAAGAAGAGACTTACCCAGAGAATCAAATTTTAACTTGTACAAGCTAAATATCAAAACTGTGTAGGTTTTGAAATTTTTTCTAAAATTTCAAAAAAGTGTGCTTCTGGGGTTTTCCCAATCATTTTCATCAGTTGTTCAGTAACATTGTGAAATCTACAAGCGAATATAAAATAATTGTAGGAATTGTTATAGTTATACTGTTACGACATACAATGCCTGACGTTGACAATTTGGCACATACTTCATCAAGTTTGGCAAACGTGGGATCAAACCTTAAAATATAATTAGTATCGACCTTCGTAAGGTTTTGATCCGGTTCTGCTCTCCTCTCTCAAAATTACAACGCTTTGGGATACATCCGCTGCTTGCTTCAGTCCTACATAAGACTACTTTAGAAAGCAAGAAGATCCTATAGCCTCTCTATATATTTTTTAAATTTCGTTCTAAATGAATTGCTAAACTTCCCTGGTAATCTAAATCTGTTCGGTCCTACAATCTTGATAAATGTTTTGCTCCGTCCGCAGGTATGATCTCTAAAAAGGAACAAAAAATTTAATTCAAACAACCTCGATTTTCCAGTACATGCGCAGGATGATCCAGCAAGTTGGCACCAAGCAATACTTCTCGTACCTAAGAGAATCCTACAGATGTTGTGATGTATTCAAAATCAACGTCGACCTGGCTACGTCGTCTTTGTTGGGAGTGGAGGCTTTACTTCTTAAACCGCATCAAAAATCAGTCACTGTTAAGTAATATTTAGTCCGTCACAAAGTTCCTAAACTTCGTCTTTTCAAAATCTCTTTTTGAGACTAAAACGTCTTTTTTTTTCAAAACAGCCATACTGTTGCCGAAGTTCAAACATTCTGAGCGGTCAGTCTGCAAAGGTCAACATCCAGATACAAATTCGGACAGAATTCTTCTTCTGCCGCCATCCAGCAGTAGCTGGATAGTGGACTCTCTTAAGTTCTAGTCTAGATCCGATTTCATTTGAATCCATAAAATACTGATGAAGCCGCTAAATGTAGAGCAGCCCCTTTCCAGGTGTTGCACTACACTATTCTTGCAACTCGCCTTTAGTCTAAATTAGATTATTATTATATTCAGCGCTTTTTCCTGGCGCTGCACTGATGGCAACATCTTCATTCTTCTGCTCGCCATTGGGGTACGAGACATCTAGATCCTTCTTGAACGTTTAGGACTACAGCAATCTTTCTCTCATTATCCAGCCCGCGACACATTTAAGGCGAGATTATAATGCATAACAAATTTTGCAGATCAGTTTATTTCGTCTCCTTAATATTTTATTCCATATTGATGTTGATTTTTCCATGCCTGTACATTTACATATTTAGTTAGTCTTCGTAGTTGTATTTTGAGTAGGTTGGACTGACCAGTGTTGGTATTTGCTCATCATCCGAGGCTCTAAGCCCGTGAATTCTTACTTCATGTATATTCCCTTATCCGTTCTAATGGAATACAAAATTCATTCTCTATAATTTTCTATAGGATGTCTAACGACTTTCATTTAAAATTTCTTTTAACTTAATGTATTTTATATTGACATGTCGACCTTTTACATGCTTGGTCTTCGTTCAAAATTATATCATGAGATTCTGATGTGAGATAGTAGGGGAATTGCATGCTTCCCTCTATCTCTGATGCAAACAAAATTTATCTCTATGGTGCAGGTTTACCCGGACGTTCCCTTGGCCATCGTATAAAACTGTATCTCATCTAGCCCTCTTTTGGGACTAAGAGCACCATGAAGACTGCGAAGAGAAATATATCGTAGTATAGCTTAAGAGTAACTATGACTTTACAATACTTCACTTACTGTATACTTTATTAAAGATTAAAGTCTGAATATCGTTTACGTATTAAATTGGAAGCGGGATCTGAATTGACCAAGTTTCTGAGATAGCTATTAAATCAAGTTTATTTTTATTTTAACTACAGAAAGTACCATTTGTGTGTATACAGAACATCAATCTGTGTTGTTTAAAAAAAAATTATGATTATTGTAAAATTTGTCACTACGCATTTTTCAATTTAACACCGTGAAGAATCTTACATTAAAATTATTGTATTTATAAGTGTGGTGAAAAGCCTTTAATAGTGGTGAATAGACATGCTAAGTAACTCGTATGTACGAGGCATCTATGCTTAGAAATTGGAATTTCATTTATTCATCACAATTTATTTATTACAAATAGTTGAGAGCAGCTAGAAGATTAAATGTGTAATTTCGTCTAGTTTGTGGAATTCACAATGATGAAGAGCCTCTTTGATGGTAGCGAATAAACACTCGACTCTGTGAACGCGACAACAGTGTGAATGCAGTCGCGTTTTAACGCAGTAGTGCACTATATATTATGGGTACTTTGTTATGCGATAGCATTATTTTACACAGAATTTTGACTCTACAAGACTCATATTGGGTTGTTACAAAAGAAACTTAAATCTTGTTAATAAACAGGCTGGATTTCTTTTATTCCTTTGTTATTTGCTCATAATAAAAAGAATTCCGTTAACAATCTAAGAGCAACAGCTGGAGCATCTTGATTCAAAGTATTATGAATAGTGGAATAATCAAGGTATTTATTAGAATGTGAATACTACGAAATCAAGCATAAAATCTTTTATTTTTTAATTCCATTTCTATTTAAACTCTAGCGTTATTCATTTTCTCCAGAGATTAACTTCGTTGTTTGTTTCCCCATTTTGTAATAACATTACACGTGATTCGAATATAATTAGGAAGTTTAAATCCAATTAAAGTGTTTTGTTTTAGAATAAAAACCCACACTACAAAAAGTATAAATAAATATGAAACGTAGTTAGGATCGGTTGGTCTGAAACGAAAGGAAGATGCATATTTGCTTATTCCAGTTCACCCCTGTCGTTTGGGCTAAACTAAAACCTTATGAATATTGAGTCAGGTGAACAGATACAAAATTGCACGGTACGAGACTTGAATAAGGGACACTTGAAGAGTTCGGGGAATAGGGGAATAAAGGGAAATAGGGGGGAATATGAAATCAGCACTTAGCGGATTCAATATGGCGAGATTACCAATAAGATTTTAGAGACTGTTCGATACAATCGGTAGTACTTAAGATGGAAGATGTTTTTGTATTTTCTATACAGTACATTTGAAAAACAAATAGCATGTGGATAAAAGTTAAAAAGCTTTCTCTTTCTAGTTTTTCTTTTTTAGCGTTAATTTATTTATTTATTTATTAACCAAACAAAACGAGCTTAACCCAATTACATTGTCGAGGAAATCCCGCATTTGTACATAATATTTAATATTAAATCACACAAAAAAAAGTTATAATAAAAAGTAATAATGGTAATAATAATAATAATAATAAGAATAATGATAATAACAACAATAATAATATAAGTGATTTCGGAATGAGCAGACACATAAACTGGTTTATTTAACAAAATTAGATACTACGAGAGTAATTTGAATAATGATTTTTTAAACGATACTAGGGAGGAGTCAAATATATCAATATCAGTTTCATAACTTATTTTATTGACCACGGCTGCCATTCGTATTAATGGAAAGCAGAAACGTAAATTAGTTCTATATTTAGGAATATACAAGATGTTTCGAGGTCGAGATCTATGTGCCGGTACGTAGAGTTGCACCAAAGGTAACAGCTTGGGACAATCTATTCTGTTATTTATTAGCTTATAAATCAAGCAAATGTCTCCCAACTCTCTTCTTTTATATAGATTAGCAATTTTAAATTCCGACCTAACGTCTTGATATTCGTTATAACCGGGGTATTTTCCATATGCTTTGTAATAAAGATACTAAAGAAACTTATTTTGAACTGTTTCAATTTTGTTTTGATGAGTAATTTGACCAGGATTCCATACTGCTGAAGCAAACTCTAATTTAGACCTTACTAAAGATTTGTATAGTAATTGAATAGCCGTTACGCTTTTTAAATCTTGAGTGGACCTCATTAGAAAACCCAGACTTTTTAATGACGCATTTACTATCTTCTCGATATGATCATCCCACCTTAAATCCGACCTAAGATTAACTCCTAAGTCGCGAACTCTCTGTATTCGCTCTAAATTATTACCGTTAATGGTATATTGATAATAAGTTGGGTATTTTTTGGTCGTGAATGTCATAGATTTACATTTACTAATATTAAGACTTAGCCTGTTTGTATTGCTCCAATCTAATGGTGACTTTACATTATGTTGCAGAGTATGACAATCTTCTACATTAGCGACTTCTTTGTATATCTTTACATCATCTGTAAATATAAGACATTCACATCTTTTAATATAGGATGGGAGATCATTAATAAATAACAAAAAGAGCAGAGGTCCCAAGTTGCTACCCTGTGGCACACCCGACGGTACTATAAATTGTTGCGATTGTATTCCGCCTATCAGTATAAATTGAAACCTGTCCTGTAAATAAGATTTAAAGAATTGTAACAAATTGAGAGAGAAACCGTATGCGTGCAACTTTCGTAATAATATGTCACGATTTACGCTATCGAAAGCTTTAGAGAAATCCATATAAATTACATCTACTTGTCCCCCTTTGTCAATAATACTACTACTGTATTCCATAAACGTTATTAAATTTGTTTCAACAAATCTTTTGTTTGTAAAACCGTGTTGATGCTCTGTTATATTGTTTCTTAAAGTGTTATAAACTTTACTGTACGAGGTCTGTTCAAAAAGTATCGCAAATTTTGAATTCCGCGGGTTACGTATATTCGATTTTCGATTTTTTTGTGGCGTTATGTTGGTACTCATGCCCTCACTTATGCCGACAAGTTCGGCCATTTTGAATGTTCAGTTAATTTTTGACAGCTGTTTTGCTTGGACGTGTTTTGGCTCGTCTTCGATTTTTGCCTATTCCAAAAAATGGATCAAAGAATCTGTATCAAATTTTGTGTGAAAAACAAAATTAAGTACGCGGACGCATTCCGAATGTTGACTGTGGCATATAGTGAAGCTACCTTGGACCAAAGCAACGTTTATCGGTGGTACAAAATGTTCTCAGAGGGCCGAGAAGATGTGAACGACGGACGCCCGAGCACGTCAACAACAGACGAAAACATTGATGAAATGAAGAAAATAGTATTGGCCAATCGTCGAATCACCGTTAGAGAAGTTGCTGAGGACCTAAACATATCGTTTGGCTCGTGCCATTCGATTTTTACTAATGATTTGGGCATGAGACGGGTCGCCGCGAAATTCGTACCAAAATTGCTCAATTTCGACCAAAAACAGCATCGCATTAACATTGCTAAGGAGCTGTTGGACTCTGTCCGCGACGACCCAAATTTGCTCCAGTGGGTCATAACTGGTGACGAATCATGGGTTTATGGTTATGACGTGGAGACCAAAGCTCAATCATCCCAATGGAAGCTGCCGCACGAGCCAAGACCGAAAAAAGCGCGCCAAGTTCGGTCTAATGTGAAGGTTTTGCTTACAGTTTTCTTCGATTGCAGGGGCGTGGTGTATCATGAGTTCTTGCCACAGGGTAGAACGGTCAATAAGGAATATTACCTGCAAGTTATGCGCAATTTGCGCAAAGCAATCCGCCAGAAACGCCAGGATTTGTGGAAGAACAAAAATTGGCTTTTGCGCCATGATAACGCCCCTGCTCACACATCGTTGCTTGTGCGCGAATTCTTGGCCAAAAACAACACACTAATGATGCCGCAGCCACCGTATTCCCCAGACCTGGCCCCCTGTGACTTTTTCTTGTTCCCGAAACTGAAGAGGCCCATGAAAGGACGACGCTACGCTACGCTATGATTGAGGAGATAAAGACATCATTGAAGGAGGAGCTGAACAAGATCACAAAAAATGATTTTTTGAAGTGCTTCAAGGATTGGAAATAACGTTGGCACAAGTGTATAATATCTGATGGGGATTACTTTGAAGGGGACAAAATAGATATTTGTGAATAAATAAATAATTTTTGAAAAAACATAAAATTCGCGATACTTTTTGAACAGAGCTCGTAAATAATTTGTTCAAATATTTTAGCGGGCACAGATAACACAGATACTGGACGGTAGTTTGTAACTTTGGATTTATCACCCGATTTATGTATAGGAGCTACTTTAGTTAATTTTTATTTATCCTGAAAAGTGCTCGGTCGCAGAGCTAGATTATATAATATTGATAAAGGATGACTAAGTAATTCACGACAAGCTTTAAATATGTAATGAGGCACCAGATCAGGACCAACCGATCTTTTCGGTTTTAGTTTTCGCATTACTACCTCGACTTCTTGTACATTCACATGTTTTATTACAATGCAATCAGAGATACTATTATGGACAATCTGATTGGATCCCAATATTATATGATTAATATCGTATGATGAATGGTTATTTTATACAGATTTAAAATAATCGGCAAATAATTCTGGAATTTCTGCTTCATTATTAGTAGTTCTTTCATTAAACTGATATTTGTCAAAATCTGAGTTGTTATTACGTTTTCTGTTTATATAATTCAAAATCCGTTAACATTATGAATAATTTCATTTTCTATAGATGCAATATAGTTTTCATGCGCAACCTGTGTATCTTGTTTTAGCTTTTCTCTTAATCGACGGAATTCTTGCAAGTGGTAATCTGATATGTTTTTATGTTTGTGATGCATTTTTTTTAACTTTATGTTTTGAATGATTTCTCGAGTAAACCAGACAGGGTAACGAAAATAGGATCTATGCTGTACTTTTGGAACAGATTGATCTAGAGCTTGATACAATAGAGAGTAGAATTTTTCTACAGCCGCATTCACGTCATTATAATTTTCAAGTTCACGCCAATCGGTAACCCTTAGTAATTCATATAGAAGAAGGAAATTAGCTTTTTTGAAATTGTAATGTTCAGGCGCTACCCTGGATGTACTAGCATTCTTTCTATATGAACGACTGTAGGAAACTGTCAAGGCTGAATGATATGCGTCTTCAGGTACAATTGCATCATTATTACTAAATACGTTTACTGATAAGTTACTGATTATGAGATCGAGAGTTCGTTCTTGAAAATTAAGAATATTATTATACATGCCGAAATGTTGAATGTTAAGAAATTGTTGTAAGCGTTTGATAGTGACATTACCGCTTGCAAGATCATATGTTGCGTTATTGATGTTTGATATATTAAAGTCACCTAAGATAATAACGTCATTTGTTAAAAATAATTCGGTATTTTCTAGAGTATTAAAGTATTCTTCGTAAGTTGCCGCAATCGTACGAGGCGGAAAATAAACGCTATTAATTATTATATCTTTTCCATACATATGAATTTTAACAAACAGAGATTCCAGAATTATGTTTACATTTATAGCTTCCGATTTATGCTTTTTATGGACTGCTATTAACACACCACCTCCTTGTTTACCACTAAGCACTTGACTACGATCACATTGGTATGCAATATATCTAGAGTCAAATAATTCGTTGCTAAATATATCAGCATCCAACCAGCTTTCCACAAGTACGATTACGTCATAATTGACACTAGCAAGATTTTTTTGGAATAAATTAACTTTCGTACGCAGCCCCCGTACGTTTTGGTAATAGATTTGACAAGTTTTATTCTTCATGGAAACTTTAAATAAACGTTACAATAGATAAAACTGCCAAGTGTACATGCCTCTGCTAGATAATCCGAAGTTATATGAGTATTTGATATACAATAAAGTAAACTAAATTAAAATAAAAATATAAATTTCTAAACTTAAACGAAATATCTCAACTTTTAAAAATGCAAAATAATTTCCCTAACCTTTTAGCCTTGCCGGTGATTTAAAAGCCACACTTATTTGCACGCTTCCTCTAGTTCTTTTAGAGTTTTTATGCGCAGTTTCGTATTATTTTTATTGACGGAAATGATTCCATCTTGCGACCATACATTCTTCATACCAAATTGTTCAATTAATATTAGAGTTTTTAATGTAATAGTGCAGTTTTCTTCTTCAAGTACCTTATGGCTAGAGTAATACGGAATTCAACTGTATTATGTTTTAAATTACGAAATCTAAATTCCTAAACGCATGTATAGTACAACAATTAACAATGGCCATTGAATAGATATATCTAAGAAAATCGATCAAAAGGTGAAGGTGCATCAAGGGGGCAATAGAGAAAGGTAAAAACGTGTAGGTTTAGAATTGCAATTCTGTATATAATCATTTAATTCGCTTCACATCGGCAACTCGAGTAATCATGACCGCGCAGAATTATAAATGCATAGCTAAAGTAAACGTGTACGTGTACGTGAAACAAAATATATAATAACTAACGCTTCAAACATATAGGTGTACGCTTAATTGCGAAACATATTTGCAATTTAGCGTAGCGCGACCTTCGATTTTTACTAACTATAAATTATTAATACAATTCGTAAGCGTGTACTCATAGATCAGGTGCATGTGCACACCTTCACCGCATTACGTATAAGCAAACGTTAATTACATCCGTCGCATTTTTATTCGACTTGTAATAATTATAATTAAAAACCAAATGATAGCTCCTCTCTCTTGTAATATCTCATTAATTGCCACACGATATTTTCTTGATAAAATTGATTACGTTCAATAACATACATTTTCTGTTGAATACAAAACCTGCATTGAACAGGCGTTTTAACAATTCTCAAAGATCTTTTTTATTTTCCAAGAAATGGTCACATAGTCCCACACGCAGAATGGTTTAGAAATTATTAATTGACTTAAGCAACTAACCGTGAAATTGTATATACAAACCAAAGTAATTATTATTAGGAATGTTTTAACTTTGTTGCAATAACATCTTTTGCTATAACTGTAATAATCTAAATAATATTAATTTGACAACAACAACGATATCGATCTTTAAATATTTATCTTATATAAGATTAAGCATTTTAATATCAAATAATTATATTTAATTGTGCTCTCTCATTAACACATACCATTTAGGTTTAATTCTAGAAATTTAATTAAATTAATCAGTATGAAAATCTTACAGTATCTGTCGCAACCGTAATGTAAAGTGGTTTTGCTCATTTTATAAAACACAAGTTTGGCAAATTCTTGTTAAATCTAGAAATTCCCGCAATATTACTGTATTAATTTTTTTAAGCAGGAGAGACAACCTATTTTTATACCCTCTCCGATAATTACACAGTTGCAAACAGAATCCATCAGCGTGGCCCTCGTTTCAGTTCCTACTACAGGCTTTCTGTCAGATACAGACATCGTTCTGTTGATAAGCAATATTTTCCTCGTCACAGGTTGAAACAGGCTGCAAACATTCAAAAGATAAAGGTTTTACTTTCATATGGTTATATAAAATGCAAACGAAAACATTTTCGAGCACACAATAAACAGTTTTAAAAGGAAAATGCAAAATTACGTTTTTAAATTTCCTAATTATGACATAGAGTTAGCCATATTATGTTAATTTAATTTGTAACAGTCTAACCTTTTATGTATTTTTTGCTCGATCCTCTTGGTTTCGTTGTAATGAATTTTAAATTATTAATTCGTCGCAATGTCGTTCTTCATTGAACGCAATAATCTGAACATTAAACATTTGGAAGTATAAATCTGGGACAACAACGTCATTCGGGAGGCGTTTGTTATAATTGCATTTGTAGGCACACCAGTTAGATTTGTTTCATCATTGCTGATAATTTCGTGTGCTTAAACAATTACGTAAGAGTTTTGTCTTGATTATCTTTGTATAAATACTTTACAATTCGCATTATACGTTTTTAATTTGTTGCTTTCTTTAAATAAACAAATACTAATACTCAAGCGTTTATGTAAAATGTAAATTGAATTAATTTTAATAATTCATAACACAATTTGGTAAATACCTTTCTAGCATTAAAACCGACAACTTTCGTCGAACAAAATTTTTCAGATTCCTTCTACTAATCTATCATGATATTACCAGGTCAGCAGCCTTAGAAATGTATTCGTTTTGGAAACTATCATAGTTATAAACGTTGCTGCATGTATTATTAAACGGAAACGTAACTTACTTATTAGTTGTGTATACTTAGTATACTTACTAAATATCGATAACCTTTTTAAAGTCGCAGCAATATCAAATACTAGATTACAGTTGATATTTTCGTAAAATCTTGCCAAAAGAAAATATTGACGTGCTAACGATTAATGCAGTCTATAATCTACCCAAGCTCATAGCTACCAAAGTGAAAACCGCATGAAAATCGGTCTATTAGTACAGTATGCAGTCTGTAACAAACATTGCAAAGCCCATACTCTGTACATGAGTAAAAACTACATCAAAATCCGTCCAATAGTTGACCTCATCCATAAATAATCACCAACTGCCACTCATATAGCCTATAGAGCTTTCCAGACTCATACGCTAGTGAAGATCGTATTAAAATCGATTCAGTAGTTTTGGAAATAATCGGAAACATATACAGATCAACAAACAAGCAAAATACATCGAAACTGATAATCTTCCTTAAGTCAGTTAAAAATGGAAGACGGAAAATGAACAGCGGTTTTTAGTTTTACTTTTTCCATTGCTTCGATCGATGATAAAGCTCACAGAATATTAGATAGAGGACGCATTTTCTTCATGCAGTATTATTCTTGAACCTTCAATGTGATGAAGATCTTTTGTTTTTCTCAAAAATATGTGGAAACAGACAAAATATCAGAAAGTACTACATATAATACAGAAGAACAGCGGATGGAACCATAGTGCAAGTAATAATACTTCCATTTCACTATTGAAATATTCGATAGTGCAATAAATCGGTGAAACCGTTAGCTAGGACGATTAGAAAGTGCTTTTCAAATTTTCAAAATTGCAAGTCGATTATATGCTGCATTACATGGGAAACGATGTTTATGATTTACTTTGTGACAAAGCGCCAGAAGATATCATGAAATCATATTAGTCCTGATCCACAAATCGTTCAACAAGACCATTAATAGAAGGGTTGAATGGTGCTGTCAATTTATATACAATACCACTACGTTTTAAAATCTTACAAGAAGATCATTTCGGCGTTGTCGAGATGAAGGAGTTAGCTAGAAATTATTGTTGGGCCACTTTTGCTACTTTTGGCTTACCAGATCTATTTGTAACAGATAATACTAGGCTCCAATTATGTTTGAATGACTTTGAAATTTTTTTAAAATTTAATGATACATTGACAGCAGCATTCAATCCTTCTGCTAATGGTCTTGTCGAACGATTTGTGCAAACCATAAAGAAGTCACTTTCTGCAACTAACTGGTCGAGTTCAACCTTAGAAGTTGGACTACAGAAAACTCTTTTACAGTATAGAAAAATGCCACATAGTACTACAAATGTTTCTCCATCTATGTCAATGTTTGGTAGAGAAATCAAATCTTGAATTGATTTGATAGTTCCAAATCAAATCGAGCGAATAAATTTCAGTTCTCATATACCAGTCAAAAAGTTCTTAGATGATGATGATCGCATCTAGTAGGGTAATACTAAAATAATATTTTCTCTTAATTACAATAAATAAATAGAAAAATGATTTTTTAATTTGTACAAATTAGATTTCAAAAAGTTTCAATTCAAATACATAACAATTATAGTATTATAAGTTCCAGCAAAACCATACCATTGTCGTTGTAAATGATCTTCAGATTTGAGTACACCAGGATGATTATAATCTACAGAAGCATCTATTGATCTTCATTATTAAGACAGCCGAAGACTTTCCATATGTACAAATCAATCGTGAAGAATCTTTAACTTTCTTTGTAAACTCAGTCTTTCCTACCAACGTAAAAATCTTTTTTTATACTTTCTGTACACCAATTTCTTTGTGATGTTTGTTCTAGGTAAATTGTAATGAAGCAAGTATTGTGTTGTCTCATATTCATACCGTTTTATTTCGTCTCAGAACATAAAGATTCTTTTAGTGATTCAATCTTTGTCAACTTACAAGAACCTTCGAGATATCACTTGATGCAAATAGAATGATAATACTATAAGAAGTATTTACTACCTATATTAAATTAGCTGATGTAGGCCTTTTTTCCCTGATTCAATGATCGAAGTCTTTTTGAATAAGTAAATGTATCCAAAGCAAGTCTTGTTCTATTTTCTTTAAAAACAAGCCTATGAAGTATGTAGGATCTATACATTATGAAGCAAGCATTTTAAGAATACCACCAAATACCAACAATGGATGTTGCTATTGAGAGAGCTTCTTTAGCGTTACTCAGAGATATGGCAAGTTAAGACTTGACTGCCTTCCAAACCTCTATCGCTCACTGATGAAGGTTTTGACAATATAAGTTTGTAAGTTTTCCAGTGGTTTCTTTGCAATATTTTACTTACCATGTCATTTCACACCTTTCTTGTTTATCTTTACCTCTTTTTTCCTTTTCTTGCTTTCTATACTTTTTTGAGTTTTTTCTCTGCAACTCTGTTTAAATGCACCCACGATCTCAATCAAGCCTCTTCCAATTTATCTTTGTATACCTCTTTTGCTCTTCTGTCTTTTTGTTAACACCTATGACTTACTTTACCTACAAGGGTAGGTAATTACACTTTTGTATATTTTTATCTTAGTTATCTTTCTTATTAATATTTGTGGTAGAATCTTTCTATCATCGTTTGCTTCAACTTTTCCCTCCAATCCTTATATTTAATCAAAAGATGCCTCAAACTGCTACTTAAATTTACAAAACTGAAAGTCGTTTGGGTAAAAAATTACTTTCTCGACGAACTTAATTATTTTGAATATGCCGACACGTTTATTTCTTTTCTCTCACAATTACAAAGTTGTTTATTCTTGGGATTTCGTATTTTATTTTGCTAATGTTAGCACTATACTACTACCACTAAGTATGTGAAAACCTTCAATTAAATATTTTTTGCATGAATACTTATTGTTAGTCATACGGGCATATAATTACAAAACTGCAATTTAAACCGGCGACAAAAATTTCACGCCTAGGTAGAGCGTCTTTTGTTTAGTTTCTTTATTATTTAATAGACGATTAAAATAGTAACATTGAAACTTAAAAGGTATGCAAGGAAATATTTTTTATTATATTAGTAGTTCCGTATATGCATTTTCAATTGCCTACTTTGCATAAAAATGTAGATTGCGCTACTGAAAGCAGAGACGCCATCGGTCGATTGATTAAAAAAGTATGGTTTCAACAACTTCATTCACCAAGAGGTATTATAAAACTTAAGACCACACCACTCCACGTAACGTTTTTCAATTTACTTAAAATACCTAAGGGTACGGATTTATGGTAATAGCGACTATATGGATATGATTTATAATGGGATTTAAAGATCATTAGACCAGTACCACTTTGATTTTGTAAACAAAACAAATATGCAACGACTTGCTGAAATAATTTTAAGAGGTGAGCCATAAAACTTTATAGACTCGTTAACGATACTTAAAAGGCCAGTTCAGAATATCTTAAAAACGATTATAATAATGTAAAAATTAACTGGTAGTTTTTATTATTATATCCTTTGTAAGAATGCAGGTGTGTTGTTTAATTGGTTCTTGTTGCAAAACTATTTATAAATGCATTTTTATGTTAATTTTATATAAACAGTGCAAATCACTTTTAACATTTAGTTGTTGTAATTATTATTTATGTTTTAATTATTCACGGATTTGTGTATTAGTTTATTATGGTTGACATAGGTATTTTGACTTGTTTTTATTATTTTACAGAGCGTTAAAAATTTATGATTCATTTTACAATGAAAATCATTGTGAGAGCATGACTTGATGACTTTTGTAGTAATAGTTATTAAGTCTCCTGTAGTCTTCAAACTTTCTCATTATATATAATGCAGCTCAAGTAAGTCTTTAAACAGTAACATCACGTAGTACAAAAAGTACATGATAGCGATTCTTTGCCCCAGAGCCGGCTGCATATTTGTACAGTATTGCACAATCGAAAATTCTCAAATACTTAGTATTGCTTTGCCGTATGTTCCCTATAAGCAACTTCTTGGTTTGTTCTTCATTTTGTCACAGATAACTTCATTCACTCAGAAACTTCTATTCCAGGCAAAAGTTCAATTTCTGAAACTTCGTTGATACAATCTGTATCTTAGTCAATCATTAAATTTCCAGAAAAAGAATCCAGACAAACAGGAGCTGATTGGGAATACCGACCACAGCAACCTACCAAAATCAGGTTGGATTTTGCCTACAATTGATTAATGATCGTTCAATAAAAGTATAATTAGTTTTTGCTAAATGTTCAGCAACTACACGAACTTGTTCCACATCTATATTGAGAAACGAGAGAGACAAGACATTTTATAATAATCCAAATTAAATGACCTTCAAATATAAGACTGAATTTGACTAATTCATCATCAACAACTAATTTTGCTGATACAAATTGTATATGATGACGGAAATTGGAATGAACAGCAATATACTGCAAAAGCAAGTCAGAAGCAAATCAAGAAAAGGAAAAAACTAGTGAACTTATAATGTTGTTATGCTTAAATACCTTGTGTTTACAAAATGACTGTTTAATAGAAACTAGAAGAAAACCGAACCGTGCAGTTGAAAAAGACTGATTGGTAAGATCCATTACAAGAAGAAGGTAGTCCCTTTGTTAGAGTTAGAGTAATGTCTTATCAGATTGTGTTTAGGATTCTTTTCCTGAGCACATAACTGATCTTGAAAGTCTTTTTCTTTCATTTCTCATCATCTGAATGAAAGTGTCAGTTTTGCCTGAAGACATAATCTCACAATAATTTCTCAGATTGATCAGTAAGACTATTGTTGTTCTATAGGAAAATGAGGTCTTTGAATTGATTGCCCGATCTGTTAAAATAAACAATTATGAAGAATTGGAAATATGAGATGATTGGTCGAAAAAGAATAATATTCTGTCATATTGATAAGTTTGATTGATTAAGACTTAAATTACTTCTATTGGATTGTCTTACTGTAGTTGCAAAAGTCTATGATTCACGGTAATGGTATACAGAACTAGCTTTTATTTTTAAAACGATGTGATTCTTTAGAATCGTCACTTTAAAGAATTCCTCAAAAAGTATTTCAATCGCATTACAACAAAATCGACAACTTCTAAATAAGTGTTGGTAAATTTCATGTAGGATTAACTTCTTATACTTGTTACGTTTGAAGTCCTTAATCTCTCTTTGTCTTTTTATGTTTAGTGAAACTCAACGTTTTTCACTGTTATTAATTATTAATTAAGGAAGTTTGTAGATGAATGCCAGACTTAATTAATTTTAATTCTATCCCAAGTTAACAATCTCCCTTTTTATATTTTAGAAAGCTTTATTATAATCGATTCTAAACAATATTGCTTATTATATTATTTTATATTATAATAACGTCGTCATACTAGTAATATGCAGATGACAGCACTATGTAAGTAAAGTGAACAACAGCTTAAGAACTAGTTTTACAAGACTTTGCAGAAACTTTATTGCAAAGAATCTCGTACTACCTGATATTGTACCCTAATAGAAATTTGTTTTATAGAAGTAAAACAAAAGAGCAAACAGTCTTGTTTTAAATTTTTATTCTAAGTACATAATGAAATTTATCCAGACGCCACTTCGTTAAATCTCGGTTGCAGAAACAAAAGAAAGACAGTTCAACTGCTCTTTTATTCTTGTTCCAAAGATCTTATAAGCAAAAACAACCAGTCAAAAGATTATCATATTGTAGAATGAATTATAAATTTCTACGAAATGGAAATTCAATACGCCGAAATTAAAAATTAAATATCTAAAGTACTAACTAATATAAATATCAAAATATTATTTAAAAATTAAGAAAAAACTATTTATTAATCATTAGTTATCCGATTAGTTTTTGTATATGTTGCCCTCCCGTAATAAGATATTACTATTAGTCACGTATAAGCTTGAGAAAATTGAATCTTTCCAGATAACAATTTAAAAGTCATTTATACTAACGATTCAATTAAACTATAATAGTGATGGAAACATAATTATACAAAAAACGTGTGATAAAATTAATTTTTGTTGTTTTATTTAATTTGCAAATTATAATGGTAAAATCTTCAAAAATAAAATAATAGCAACTTTTATATTTTTTAAACAATTTGCAAATAAATAAAAATGATAAAATAGCAAGAAAATAAATTCTGCACGAACCTTTGACTCTGCCACTGATTTACAGTTTATATTGTAAGATGAGTTTTTGCAATTTGAATAAAATAACATAGTTTCATCTTTAAGTTTTGTTTACAACAATCAAAATCTTGTTGAAGATTGTGAGATTATTGTTATAACATTTGTATGTTTTATATTTAAATATTTTATGGTAAAATAAATCCCTACGCCCGCTTTAAAAACATGAAGAAAGAGATACTCAAATTATTTTAATTTCTGGTTCAGATTTACGAAGTTCAATATTATGTGCAAAAACATTTTATTTGTTCCGTTGCATATTTTACATAATATTTGCGTATACATACATAAACAACATTTACAGCTCAAGTGATGACAAAAAAATTTCAAGATTCAAGTACAGAATAAATGTCTCCTATAATTTGTTTACTCTGTAACTACTTTGCTAGGTAATAGCATTTTAATGCAAAATCCTTAATTCAATGATTTTAATGCTTATAACTTACATGGGGTATCTGTATATTTATTTTAGAAATACAAACATTAACAATAAATACGATAATTATTCTGTATTTGCTAACATTCAAATTGAACTATAAAATACCTTGAATATTTAAAATTAAAAATAATAAGAATACATAGAATTAATAAGAGTAAATATTATTTTTAATTTTAAATTAAATTAAGGCGAATGTAAGGAACAAATTTCTTTTCAGATATTATGGAATTTTCTATTTAAATTATACTGCACTTCACTCTTTCTACAACCGAAACCAGCTTTTGAAGAGATTTGGTATGATCCCCTCCCTATTCAAACTTTTATCCACCCACTGACGGATATCAATTTTTCTGGATTTTTAAAATTCATCTTGTTAAGGTAAATTCGATCCCCAATAAACAATAAATCACAAACAAAAAAAGTAAATGAAACGCACTGAATTATTAATTAAGTACCCTAGAATGTCTATCCATTTACATTAGATACAGATACATGGAATCTGAGTTGGTAGAAGTTGACTGTTTCGAATTTGATTCAATTTAACGCCTAACTACATATTGCTCGTAGCAGCTTTCAATTAGTTTGAATATCTGAGCATATTACCTAAAATGTTTAGAGCTGGATGTTACTAATTCCCTAGAACTAGATGAGAAACAAATTGTATCGAACGAAAGAAAATACATTTCCTTCGATATTTCAATATTATTATACAAAAAGAGCCGAATACATATATTTATTTTCTCATTTCGTGTTACAAGATTTCTTGTTTAAGCGGATTTCTTACCTACACTCATTTATATAACAATTTAAGGTAGCACCACGATACGTATTGGAAAAAGGATATAAAGAATACCCAGATGTATTGTGAATTATTGAATTCTTTTAAATTACTCGATGCGGTGCTCTTCGTATGCTAATAAAAATTTGGTTTTGATATATCACTACCTAAAACTCGATTTTCCAATTTCATGAAAAATTCATAGCTGATGCATTAATTCTCGTACGTCGCATTTATATTTAAATTTATGAATATGTTTTGTCACAATTAGATATAAATAATTATTAAATCGATAAAACGACAAGCTGAAAAAAGTCGAGATAAGAAAGTTTTAGAAACTTTTTAAAGTCAAAACAGCGATCTACTTAAATATGAATTGATAGTAGTTGAATAAAACAACGGGGATTTTGTTACAATAACTGAGTTCGAATACAAATCTGAACCGAAATCTCAGACACCTACACTGGTATTGAAAAATGCGAAACCGAGAAACCCAATATCTCTCAAAAAAGACGAGTTTTCTTGCATATTGTGAAGCTGAAACAAGAAGGGAAATCAATTTTAAACAAGAATTTTGTATATCGCAGCTTGATTCACTGTTCAAAATTTTAAATACGCGTATCAACGTATGCATGTTCGGTGAGCCCTGATTTTATGTCAAGTATCTTTAGCGGTAAAACGCTTTTGTTAAGCAAATTTAGTTTCGGTATTTTTAAGTGTAGCGGTATACAGCAGATCGGGTAGAACTTTTCACTTACTTTTCAAGAATCGATTCCCTTCGAAGTGTGCATATATGCATACCAATGAGTAACAACTCGTACAGAGTAAACACAGAGGATTACCATACTCACCAGCACACACAAATAAATACATTATGCAGGTACACACGCTCACGCAAACACCGCTCACAGGTTCACATACGTAAATACAGCTAATGTTTAAATCGGTCCACTCTAACAATGCAGACTCTGACAGCGATTGATAAACAGCGATCTGTGATATGCGATTCTGTATAAAAATCAGCACACTGCTTGAATAATATAAAAGCCGATCGAATATTTTTTTTTCATTTTGTCCCTATTAGCTATTGATGTTTCTAATATCAATTTCAAATTTAATCCGACCAAATTTGTTGGGAATTTCTACCATTCTCACTAATTCAGAATACTAACATCTAATATTTATGAAAATAAAAAATGTATCTCTATTCTCCACAATAAATCATTTTTATCACTATATCTGCGTAACTTATTATAGTATAAAGGGACCATCTTGATAATCCTTTATATAAGAAACTTCAATAATCTTTAATATAATAACCTCAACCTCAAAAGAAACCTCCAGTAATAGTAAGAATATTCACATAGATAATTACTTAATTAATTATTAATTATTTCAACTTAAAGAATATTTTATTATTTTACCATTCGGGTATTCATTTATTGATTTATTCAATTATTCAATAATAAACCTCCGTAGTCGACTATTCGACCAGTATTCGACTAGCTTAATTAAAATAATTTCGGTCTGACAGTTTTATATTTGTATTCAAATAGCCCATTGCTCAAATAGTCAGTTATCCATACCAAAAAGCTTGAATATTCGAATGGTCGATTGTTCGATTAATCAACTTTTCCAAAATTTGCTTTTTTGAATATTTAGATATCTTTGCTCGTGTTTCTTCTTTTTAGATATCAAATACTTAAGATACCGCGTATGGTTTTTCAGACTTCTACTGGGTGTCTCCAAAATACGTGTGACTACTTCCAGAGGGTGTTCTATCAACTAAAATAATAAAAAAATGTTGCTCATTATTCTCGTGATAAAGGATGGTATATTCTTAACAAAACAAGAATCTCTTTGCATAGCTCCTAATAAAATAGTATTAACAAGTAATAACCATTTTTGTCATAGTTTTTCGAAGAGAAACCAACATCTATGGACTAGACAGCTATACCTGGACCGACAGACAGTCCTTGAAACCGTTGCCTTGATTCTGAACCATTTCAACAACGACACCAATTCTCCTAATAATTGGGGGGAGATAATCATGGTTTATGCCACCATATTTTCTTCTCTCTATCAGTACAGCCTAACCTTTATTTACACAAATTCAAAAGAGATGACATGGCCGCTTGTGAAGTAAACACGATAAAGCAATCTTGTGCAATGCAAAGTTCCCCCTCGCAACTCTGTCTTGCCGTCGAAGAAGATTCAACAACCGCACCGTTTCAAGAACTCACAACAACCACCAAATTGAAGTAAGAAAACTTCCACGAACAGTAGAGGAATTCAAGAAGACTTTACTTACCACCTTGATATGAGGGGTAGAATCCTCTTTGGGATTCAAATAGGATATTCAAAGTCCTCCTGAAGCACACACTTTGCCAAAATGGATCGAATTCGCTACTAGGATTCAAATCTGGACAGGACAGTAACATGCAACGGTGCACTTCCAGTCGCGCTAGACGAAAGACGAATCCACTTGAAGGGTTTAGGAAAATGTTTAAAAGAAGCACGTTCAATTTTCAAAACTAACCAACTGTAAATAACAGGCTCTTCCGAATTTTTCCATTAAGGATCTTTAAACTATCTTTCTAGGCTTTATTCTATCAGACAATTTGGATGTTCTTCTGAGCATTCGGCTGCGTAAATATTTCTTTCACATTTGTAGATATTTCTGATGCTTCTGATTGTTTATGGTGACCTGCGTTGGTTGGATAGATGCAACACAAACAAGCACATAACCTGATGGCCATAATCAAAAAACATCCGACTGATCACTCGATTGTATTCGAAAAGAACGTAACACGTTGCACTTAGACCTGCATCAAAGGGGTTCGTAAGGATCAGGAATTTTATATTTTTGACAGTCTTCTTGATATTAATTTGCCAAATGGCGTAAGAATGTAACGTGTGTCGACTGTACCAATAACAGTGATGATTTGTTCACGATTGGGTCAACAATATGTTGACTCCCTTGATGTAATGAACTTACAATCCCTACGAAGAAGACATAAGAATAGATGTGTATAATGAGACTCTAGAAGTTTTCTTTGTTTTCTTGATTACTCAAGTATGTCAGTAGATAAAGACTTATCTTATGTTTCGCATGTGCGTGAGTCATATTCTGGAACTTCAAGGTCAGTTTGTTTGGACTATCTTTTGTATGATCTAGATCAGAAGCTATCAATCTGCTGGATTCTCTTCTCTCGACCTAACTCTACAAGGAAACTTGTACACCAAGATATTGACACGAGAGCCCATTGTCTTCTGCATAGATGAGATTACATGAGGCGACTTTGATTCCTTAAGGAATGCGTGAAGCCCGTAATGCTGGATTTTTGGCAATAACGCTGATATTCCTTTGAAAAGGGTAGGATTCTGCATATAGTAGCTTTAGACTGGGCATGCTCCCTTCGGGTTTCACCTAAGAAGAATTGGTAAGGCTGAGACTGATAAATGCACTTGATGGAAAACTGAAATTTTCATGATACTGTTGATCGGCAAACGTGCTTACAGTTTTTGACTGAGATTTTGTTTAGTTATTGTCGGTTACTGAAAGATCTCCAACAAGTAGCAGAATCTGACTGGATTACCAGAGAGATTGATTTTTCTAAGACTCTGATATCTTTATGGCAAACCTTGTAATTCATAAACAATATCAATGTATTTACAACATAAAAATTACTAATACTATTATTTACTTTTAAAGGATTAACCGTAATCAGTTCTACAGCAATATAAATTCTTCTCTTTCACTTAGCATAGCATTAAAAAGTATAAGCGTCAATAAATTTTGAAGCTGTTAATTTTCGATGTTTCCAAAGTATCATAAGATGGGTCTAAAATGCATTGCCTCATAGTGTAAAAAACTTTCAGTTGTACACACATTATGTCTTCAGTAGGTGCATCTGCAAAATTTTATTCAAACTGCCGACATTTCTAGCATGAAACACGTCCTATTAGTTTGTGGGGTTTTGTATAGTATTTGAATATAAGTGCATGCTAATAGAGACACGATCGATTAGTTCTGAACCTTTCTACCCGAACACAATATAAACAGTAAAAGAATACGGTACGGCGCTTAACGCATGGTTGTTACGGAGTTGAAGTTCGGCGTGCTTTGTTTAATTTTTCTGATATTGTTACATTTTGTCTTACGTGTTATTGTTTAGTTTATTTTGTATATTTATTGCTAGTTTAGCTGAAACAGCATAAATCCTTCCTGTAACCACACAAATATTTTTCTTATATGTATATTTGGTATACACTGTGTACTGTCGGTTAGGAAATTTGTTACCAATTCTATATATTAGCGGAAATGGATCCAAGGTTATTCTACGGAAAAAGTAAGCAAGTTCTGACTTGAATTCCGTCAGAAGATGGCGAAGACAAAGACGATAATGATCAAACTTCAATTTCAAGCAAGTTGTCTCTGAATTGGAAGAAGTCAAGTGAGACGTTTTATCAAATATCAGTTTGGCAAGGTCAGTTACCCGCCGAAACTTTTCTTGAAACACTTCATATTAACACTCAAGAACTGGAATTGCATTTTACATGTCTTTGCTTCTTATTCCCGGAACGCGAAGATACTGGAGTTCCAAGTGTGAGCTTTCACAGGTATCGGATGAAATGTCGCTTAGAAGATGGAAACTAATAAAAACAAACTTTCATTTTGCTAACAATGCACAGCTTCCTATTGATCCTCCTGACTGTATCTTCAAAATCAGAAAAGTTGTGGACGCAATTAGAAAGAATCTGAACAATAATCACTAGAGCAACATTTGTCAGTAGACGAACCTTCAAGTACAACCCCAGCACGCCAAAGAAATGGGTATATGAACTGTTTTGCTTGGCAGTATATGATTTTGAGGTGTATACTGCGTGGATGTAGCAGGCAGGTCATCTTCCAAACATTAGTAGAAGTGTCAGTCTTGTCATACGCTTGGCACAAAATATTCCAGATAATCAAAATTTTCTTTTATTCTATGACAACTGTATTCAAGCTCTGCAAGCTGAATTAGCCAAAAAAAAGGCATTTATAGTTTGGGCAGGTACAGGCAAATCGTGTGCCAAATAATGGTTTGCCTTGAGACAATGTGCTGAATACTACAATAAATTTATTGGAGGTGTGGATCTAATTGATTCCCTCTTGGGCTCTTTATTGTATAAAAATTAGATCAAAGAAATCTTACATGCGCATTTTTTCCATTTGCTGGATATGTGAATTGTTGTTGCTTGGCTGTTATACAGATGGATTGAATGTCGCAGAGTCTTTATGCTGGCCTGAAAAGCAAAAGAAATGAAGAGGATCATCTACAACTATACCACGCAAAAAAATTAAAGTGTATTAGTGTTCCAAATGTAGACTGCAGAAACGATAAAACCGATCATTAGCCAGAGAATTCAAAAACAGCAAATGCCAAAAAATTACAAAAGTCAAATACACAAAATGTAACTGCTATATGTGTTTTGTTTCGGATCATAATTGTTTCCTTATGTTCCATAATCTTTAGTAACTAATAAAACATTTTGAAGCTATTTATGCTTATGTGCTGAGATTGGAATGTGAAGTAACTCCCTATACGCACAACTTTTTTTCCAAAAATGTGCTAATTAAATCTTTTCTTCATATAGTAGTAATTTCAACTTAAAGCGTACTCACATTTTATAAGAAAATATAAGAATTCTTGTCTAATGGATGAAAATTAAAACTCTCATTGTGCCTAATTTGAAAACAGGGTAGCTTATAAAAGGTTCCACACGTTATGTTCATTTAACACAATTTTGCCTGACGTTTAAAACCGACGGGTAAAACTGTTGGGGTAAGAATGATGAACGTGAGAGCGCACACACTGTCCATCAAAACTAATAGTTGTGAGCAGCTCTTGACCGCGATATCGTGCATTGTCTATATAAATATTTCAAATGAAACGTGCATATTTGTAATGCAGTGGCGGGGCATTAGCTATAAAATCAAAGCTGCAGAAAAGGAAAAATAAACTCACCAAGTGAGAGAAATAGTGGCTTTGGAAAAAAAGCGTATTAACTTATTAGAGAACTACTGCTTAAACCTGGAGATTGGTTTAATTATGATTATGAAACTTATGCTACCCTTTTCAAGTTGGTGACGCCATTAATTCGAAAACGGGCAAGAAATTACGCAGGTTTAAAGTTTTCGGTTATCATTCCATCTCGAGCATTAGAACAGTTCATACCACAGACCTGTAATGCAATTTATTCTGTTCTGAAGATGAAATATTTAAATTAATATGTTGATTGTAAATATGTTTATATTTCCTACTTATGTCATTACATGTCAAGATCTGTAGGATTTAAGAGAAGAAATGTCTTGTATTAAAACTGGTACCAGGTTGTAGTTGTAGTAGCACTGGATTAGTAGCATTATCAAGAATCGAATGTAGCGTGGTAGGCATCCGAGGTGGATGTTGCTGCATTGCTGAATTTGAAATGGTGAATTTTGAATGCTTGTCAACGTTCCCTAACTGCGCTTCAAATAGGACGTCCACAATAAACTTCTTTTTACCATCATCAGCCAATTTTCGTTCTACTTTCTCTAAAATGTCGCCAGCAGAAATTCTTCTCTTTTTCAATCCAGATTTTGGAGTAGTGGCGTGTGTTGCACGTAGGAATGCTGCGTATGATGTTAGTCGTACTGTGGAGCGTGATGTAGAAGCGTTTGAATGAAGTTGTGTCTCGCTTGGTTTGGTAGCTTCATCCAATGGTGGTGAGTGTAAGTCACTCTTAAAAAAATTAATTAGTTTATATCTTATTTAATACATTTAAGATAGTTTTGATTGCTTCACTTGCACAGTTCCCTAAAACACAAAAGAAAATGGTAATTTCGATGGAAAATGGAATTTTCCGAATTGTATTGGCGCAGTTGATGGGACGCATGTTCAAATTATTCTACCAGCACACAGTGGTTCCTATTATTTCAATTACATGGAATACCATAGTCTTGTTCTGTTTGCAATTTGCAATGCTAATTACAAATTTATATGGAGATAAAGTTTTTGCTTTGAGGAACGAAGATATTTAACTGTAGATTAGAACTGAAAATGTTTTTGGTATTTTCGTTACTAGATTTCGAATATTTCATACCGCTATTAATATGAAATTGGAAAATACTGAAAAGGTGGTAATGGCATGTTGTGCTCTACACACATTATTACACGCCAGCAACATGCTTTCATGTTGAAGACCCAGACACTGATGATATACATGTTGGTTTGAGATCGGAACCGAATACTTTGCTTGATTTGCAACTTGGGCCTAATAGAAATGCAACAGCCGAAGAAAATCGAGTCCGCGATTTATATATGACTTATTTTACCAATGAAGGGGCAGTACCGTGGCAAGGAAACATTGTCTAATTGCATATCCTTAGTCAATATATATAGTGTGTAGGCCCCTTAAGCTTCGACCATTTAAGAAGTGTTTATTGGTGGACGAAGGCGAAGACACTCTTTACTACTGTTAGTATATTTTGTTAACAAAACAAACTCGACCTTGTTTAGATGTCATATTATTTATAATGAGCTTTTTTATCTTAAGAAATAATAACAATAATAATCTCCATGCAGAAACAGAAACAGTAAATATATATCTTAGGAGGACTTTCCCTCGGGTATTTAGAAAGCAGTTGCTTGGCTTGCAATTTTACTTACCTTGAATACCTGTAAATTGAAAATAATTGTTTTCTCTTGTCGTAATTAATTTAAATAGAATGTGTTTCTTGGAATATAAAAAGCACGTGATTCGCTGCTAGTTTTAGTCTCATCTCTCTTCTGGTATGGTATAATTAAGAATGTCGACCTTTGTGTTATGCATAATAACTACTACACACGCTGTAAATTCACTGCATTCAGAATTCCTTATAAAAGATACCAATTAAATTTTATAAACATCTTGTTTTTATAATTTTTCTTTAATAGTTAAACTGTTTCTTATTGTTAGTGATATAACATAAGAAATATTCAAATACGTGTTATTTTTGAAAAATCTTGTAAAACGAACGGTATTTCTATTTTTATAATAAAACCACAGAAACTCGTACTCTTTGTTAGATAAATGCGAGATACCAGCGACAATATATTCTTATATAAACTTCGTTTACATACAGTAAGTATAAGAAGGGTGTTTACTCCCATCCTCAGAGCGACATTATTCGTGAAGAATTCAGCTGGAATTTAAGTCGACGGTGTAGATGACGGATGAAAGCGTTTGATCCTGCACTGTTTGTTTACCAACTACCTATTCTTTCTATTTGCGTTCATAGTATAGGTTACTCAATTTTGGAGGCTCCCAGTTTTTTAATCTTCACTATCGTGAAAAATAATCTCCATTTCAATCACAGTTCGTGTTGAACCACGCGAGTTTGATTTATGTACTACAATGTCCAATAACATTTTATTACAAACATTCAGATGAAAAAGTGATAGTATACATTTTACGGCCTATTTAAGACCAGTACTCAGTAGTTGTTTTATTTCTTATTATGAAAAGAGTTAAAAGCTCTCCCCTTTTATTTTTTCTCGCTGTACCTACTGGGTGTTCCAATTTATAAAATACGGGATCGTTTATAATGTAATTTTGTCTCTCGAAGCAATAAAAGTGATTCAAATTTAGTTAACTGGTACCCACGTTGTTTACGATGGGTCTTATATATCTTGTCCATAAAAAAACAATCAATAAAGCGTAAAACAATTTTACTTAAAATACGTTTCATATTTGACATTAGAGCTGTTATATTAGTCTTGATGTGATTGCTTTTAAATAATAAAAGCTTCAAAAATATAATTTAAAATTAACAGTAATTTAAATTTTTTAATGTCAGCATAGGCTCTATTTTTATCAAGTTTTATACAAAAAGGATGTTTTTGAAATTTGCCAGTCCAAATTTTATTTCATTTCTCCTAGTTTAAGTTTGATAAATCACAAAATTGAGATTAAACGTCCAAAACAAAATTCCAGATATCACATTGGATCTTTCTTGATCCTTATCAGCTACGGCCAGTAGTATTGCTACGAATGTGTTCCTGTGTGTCCAAATGACCATCACAGTGTATCTGTCTGTCTGTATTTAAGGTTTTTGAATTGAATTCCAAATATCTGTATAGGCAGTGGGTCTTAAGCTGCCTATAGGCTTATTAGGTAAAGACTATAAGGCAGAAGAAAAAATTGAAGGTTTAATTCCGCAACAAAATCTTAATTTATGCCAATTTGTCGCAAGACGAGTTAACAATAAGCTCATTTGGAAAAGGGTATGTTGCAACCAATTCAAGGGAAACTGCTACCCTACTATTTATATCAGACAAAAAATTGCCAAATTCAGAATTAATTATGAATAAACAGGCAGAAACAGAAACTGATACCGATTTCTGTAAACTTAAAACCTCCAAGCACATATTAAAATATTTGAGGCAGGGAAGCTTAATAGAGTAAAGGCCTGGACTATTATTAAACTTCAATGCAAAAGTTTATTTGCAAAGTAATGATGTAAGAAATTGATTGCAAGAATCGGAATCAATATTTCAAATCTAGCTTCACTAAAAGAATTTAGAAGTTCCATGCTCAGTGCTTATTACCAAGGCACTTAAATGTAAAAGGTGCAAAGTGAAGAGAGACACCACAAATGTTAAGATCAGGCAATAATGAACTTTGTAATAAACTGATGTCTGATTGTTGAAAACAATAGTGAATTGACACCACGATTAATTACAATTTCAAAGTTGAAAGGTCTTAAGAGTACAGTACGTGTTAGAACTACTAAGAAGGCGTAAAGGTTGAACATCTGTCCCTTGGTGGACTCCAGATTTGGAGCAATGTAGAAGCCAGTTAAGAAAATCCAGATGAAGTTCCAAAGAAAACAAAAAAAATAGAAGCCACAAGTCTGTAAGAGGTTAAGAAGAGAATACAAGAACTAAAGAAGAAGCAAAAAAGTCTGCTTGATTCGTTTCTTTACATCGCGTTTTTGTGTTTTTGCAAATGTTGAAATCCCTGATGTCAAAGGCAAAAAATCTGAACCAAGTCTTGTTCAAAAAAAAACTACAGCTAAAACCCATCGAATGCAAGAAGAGGGCCTTAGTGACCAAGCTTGAGTGATTTAAGACAAATCATCATGCACAACCTCCGAACTGATTGCAAAAGTGCGTGGAGTTATCCTTGAAGACAGAAGGAAAGCCATTCATGACGTTTGTAATCATGTTAGCCTATCATACGAAACATGTCAACGCATTCTAGCGGATGAACTGGGCATAAGATGAGTTGCAGTAAAATTTCATTTCTTGAACAATGACCAGCGCGATCATCGGATTCACTGACCTCCAACAAACGGTTAAAGATGATTCTAACTTCCTGTTCGAGATCATAACTGATGATCAATGGGTGGGTGTATGGTTATGACCCTAAAACAAAGCAACAGTCGTCTCAGTGGAAAACGCCTTCATCTCCGCGGCCAAAAAAAGCGCGTCAAGTTTGCAGCAACACTAAGTCAATGCTGATAAATCTTTTGAGATAGCTGAGGAAAAATTTGAGGCGCAAATGGCCTGACATGTGGAACATTGGAGATGGTTACTGCATCATGATATACCTGAAGACTTCAGAAATGGGAAACTTTTTGAAACCGTTGTATTCAAGCCCAGGGTGACTACTTTGAAGATGCTGATGGAAATTAGAAGTTAACTTAATTATTCATGTTTTTATGAGGAAATTCTGGAAAATTTTGGGTACCACTTTGTACTTTTTCAAGTTGAGGAAGTTAAGGGTACACCGTTTTTACACGTGATAAAACTCTATAGGCAAAATTAGAAGGGTTAGATTTTACAGTCCCGGGAGTCGATGAGCTTACGGCTCCAGTAGAACAATATAAACATATGCTTGTGCTGGGATTTGACATGGAAAATGCTTTTCATTCAGCCTGACATGTGGTCATTACTAGATGCAATACTGACTTGAACAGATTATCTGACAGTTTTCAAGAGCAGCAGTGTGATCAAAATGTAATTGAGGATCTTCACCAGGGACCAATTTTGTGGCTGAAATTAATATAAAGCTAGTTTACCATGTTACCAGACGAACACCTAGTCTTGCTTATAGAATTTCAGTTAAAAGGACCCAGACGATGAAATGGGGGAAATAAAACAATGAAGCTAGATTACCAAGTGATGGCCATATACTATAACAGATTAAAATGAGCGTTCACTGAGAAATTGAGAGCGTTCTCGTATGCAGTATGCAGTTCGCATTCTTGTGGTCAGAGTACATACTCTCAAAGGCACATCTACGTAGAATTGTCCTTTATGGTTATACGACAAAGAGCTTTATGGTATGCATAGCAGCCTTATTGAAGAGGAAGTCTAAAAGAAGGTCGATGATGAACAATTTAAACTAGTTGAGAGTACAACAGCGATGCTTATTCACAGATGCCCAAAACCAATGATGATTAGAGCACGAAAAATCTTCAGAAAATTCTGTACATTACAGGGATTACAAAAGGTATTTTAGCAAAAGCTGGCGAAAGAGCACAGAAAATTTACCATGGAGCTGTTTAAGAGTATGATTAGTCGCTTTCGGTGGTGAGGTCAATATTTCGGAGATCGGGTGTAGGTGACTTGTGATAAGCTGTAGATTGAGTTAAGTTAGTGTAGTGCTTAGAAGGTTAGGTACGGAAGATTTTAAACATCTCGTAGTAAGAAATTCTGACTCAGAAACATCTTTTGTAAACCAGAGAAGTTTGTGGTTATCACTTCTCTCTGTGTAAGTCTGTCTGAATCTAGTAATTGCAATCCAAGAATTTCTTTGGAAACTTTTCAATCAGTTTTTCAAAGTCCAGATTTTTGAATTCTGAATATTTTCAAAACACAAACTGAACATTGTGAAAACAAAATGTATCGGTTTCATGTGTAGTTGTCATTGGAAAAAGAAATTTCAGATTTTACAGCTCTCAATTAAGATTGAAACGGATAAACAACGAAATCTTGTTCTTAAAAAATGGAAACAAATTTAATACATGAGAATATAAAAGCATAAGACAGCCAAATTAGTTTTGATGGACTATAAAAACGAATTAATTTTTTTGGACAGAAGATCGTAAATATCGTAAACTTTTTATGTACAGTCTGTACATACCTACACCTTTCAGTAGAACTTATATTTAATAACAAATAACATAGTTATGGAATTTTAATGGTTCATTCAAAAAGCTCGAATCGGCTACTTGGACGGTTGTTATAACTGTGACTAATAAAAGACCAGTTATATTTTCTACAGTGGCGTAGTAACCACATTATTAATACACAATAAAATAATTTAATCAATAACCATTTTAGAAATATGTTTTGACAAAATATTACTTTAGGTAAAATCATAATTATCTGAAGATGAAAGAAAATGAATTCTCTCCATCCTATAAAGTTGTCATCGACACATGACGTTTATAAAACGGTAATATAGGAAAACAATTAAAACAACTTAAAGCAATTTTGTTTTGAATTAAACAGACGAAGATTAATTATTATTAGAAAGCATGGTTTGAAAATTCAAATGACATAAAAGGTTGACAGCAATGGGTTTTACAAAACGTCAGCAGTTGGGGGTAGCTTTTGATCAGAAAATAACTTTAGATTAAAAGTTCGATTTAGTGATGTTCGCAACTGAAATCTGCAGAGATCACAGCCAATTGCACTCGGTAAATCAGTTATTGTATTCTCTGTTAAAGCGGTCAATCGGTCTTTTCCCAGCGGCTTGCGGACAAAAGCTTGTCGCATCATTGTTCGTAATGGATGAAGCTAAGTCAAGACAATGTATGATAGAAGGCGGCAGGAGAATACCTCCTGCGGGTTGCCGTTCCTAAGGGACGTTTTAGGTAGAGGGAGTTAATTCAATTTTTTGTAAAAATATAGTCACCCCCCACGTATTCTGTGAATGAGGGCTCTGTTCGTCCATTATTAGATTGATATGACATGTATCGGCTTTATTTTTATTTTATTTTAGTCTATTTTATTTGTATGTTTAGCCTTTAATCTGCAAATTGTTCTTTTATATACTTTATTCATGTCACTAATAGTCCATGTTTACATTCCAATTATTGCCACGTACAAAATTACCTTGCAACTGTACAAACTGCTTGTCAACTTCAACCGCAAATCGATACTTTCGTGCCATAGTTGGACTAACATTTCAATAAAGTGCTTCAGAGTTAATATTTACCAACAAATAGTATTTCCCAGTAAGAATTCTTATTACATACAAAATAAGGAAATAAATACAAACCGTAGCAACCACTGAATTTAAAAATTGTGTCTATTCTCACTTTAAATTTCTAAGTATTTTGATAGAAGACGCAAAATAATCTGTTGATACTTCTGTGCCTATTTAACATAAAAAGTAGTTCTTTAATTTTTTCTGTTTAATTTAACGAAGCTAAAACCTGCAAAAGTAATAATATTTATGAAATGGCAAAAGAATGATAATCTTGTAAGTTGTTAATTTCACCTTAAAATTCAACACGGAATTTTTGAGCAAATACAGGAAGAAACTTGTAAATAAATGTAAAACGCAAAATGAAAATATCATTTGAAAATAACCTTCTTGATCAATATAATGTGATCTAGTTCCAATTACGTTCTTCCTGTCGTTGTGATTTCTAAAACTGTTTGATTTTCTCTTTAGACTTTTTCTACCTTGACCATGATCTCATTTCGTATTTTCCTGCCACTGTTTTTACAAGTAAATTATTTTAGAAGCCTTTTACTATACACCAAATAAGGCCCAAGTTCTAGTATTTAGCTAAGCCTATTAATAAAATTTCTTTTTTGTACACTAATATCTGATATGTATAGAGGAACTCTAGGTACTTGTTGATATCTGCAGCCATCACAGATTTTCAGCTGATTGTAATAAGACTCTTATAGAAAAAACTGATTTGCTACTAACCCATAAATCCAACTAACAGGAACTTAATGATAATTTTTCTAACTACTGATTTTATGTTCTGGGAAAAGCTTAGTTCCAGAATCAAAGAATCTCGAGTTCTAGAACTGAAAATGATCAAAATACTATATGTATCTTTTGACGAGTGAAGATCTCTTTAAATCCTTACTAAGTCTTCTAGAAGAATACATTACAACAAAAATACTTCAAATCGGATTTCATCAAAATTTTGAGTAGTAGTCATAGCTTCGTTAACCAGGTCGTTGAAGCGAGTTTTTCTTCAAAACTCAGCATAGCTCTGTGACTTGTGTTTCTAGTATTTTTGATTTTATATTCTCAATCCTACCTTGTTGGTTTTTTTTCTAAAAGCGGTAATCTTTGGTTTTGAATAAACCTGTAACGTTCCGGCACAATAGCATCTGCCAATATCAAGAGTTTTTCTTGTTCTCACAATTCATATAGAATTCAAATATAATATACTTCACTGTTACCTCGTTCGGCTGCACTCGAGTGATTTTTGGTACGGTTTCGTGCCGCCTGTTAGTTTGTTTGTGTTTTTTTCCCCTTAGTCTTATATTATAACTTGGCTCGATGCTGCATTCCGTGCTGTTTGCAGTCGCTAAGTGTCATCACGTATGGTTCTATTTCAATTATCTCTAGTTTTGTTTTTAGTGTTTGCTATCATCTCGACGTTTGTTTCGAAATCTGTTTCTTGTGTCTGTTGTTGGTTTGACATGTACCAAACAAGCTTTTGCGACTGACTTTTTTTTCTTCTAGACATTCTTTATCGTCTTCATCGTAAATTCATTCTGGCCTAGTACGGTTTGAAGTTTCATTTCCAGCTTTTCGTTTTTTGCATCTGCTAGTCTTTGTGATCTGATGTTTTCACTATAGAGTGCAGCTTACTGGTTGCTTCTATTTCCAATTTAATTTTTTGGTGCATGCTGTTAAGATGTTCCAAGAATTCATTCAGTTCATCACAAAAGTGTCGGTGGGGCATCTCAATTAGAATTTGGGTTTCTGGCCTGCGTTTTCAGAACAGATTGGTTGTGACTGGAGACAACTTCAGCTTGTTCGTAGCGTAGAGTTGCTCTTTGTATATGAAGTGAATGTTCTTCATAGACATCATTAGCTTGATGGTTTGATCAAATGGTTTGTGTTTTCTTCGTATTATGACTTGTCGGTATGTTAGTTAAATCGAAATTGACCAGGAAGTGATCTGGTTGGTCCGCGGCATAAAGTGAGTATGGTATCAGTTCCGTGCTAAAACAGTGTTACTGTACAGAAATGATGGGAATCTGTCAAGACTGAGACAAATTAGCCTTTTTATAGAATGCAACAAAAACCACAGTAGAGAGAGAAGTGGAAAGACCAGGATGTATCCTAAAGACTTAAAAATTACGTTGAATCTTTTCCATGTTGAGTAAAAATGAGAAAAAAATCATACAGATTAAACTCAAACTTGAGAAATTGAAAAACAATGATTGAATAACTCATGTGTAAGAAAACCATTAAACCAAGGGTAAGATCTTTCCGTCAAAGGGCTAAAGATGGTTTGAAGAATATTTTCCCAAAGATTGCAAATGTCTCATGAAAAGTTTTTAGAATGATAAGTCTCAACAACTATAGTTCAGTACAACAACAGTTCTGCATTGTTTATTTTCGATTATCATAAGCATGTTCTCTAATATATCATTGTTAAAGTAACATTTGCCGGTTAATCATCAAGACTAATATTATAGGTATTTGAATATGCTGCGTATCAATATTTAACAGAATGAATATTATTCAAGCAAAATAAAGTAAAATTATAAATTGGAACACAAAAATATACAATAGAGACAGAAATATTGGTAACCTTGTCTACCATTAATTATCAGAAAGAAAATAAAAAGTTGTCTAACAAATCATACACGTGTCTGCCGTTGTCGAATTTCATTATCTAATTGCATTAAAAGGAAAGATAATGAAAATGAAGTGTTGAGAAACATTAGCAGAATTAGAAAAAAACTTCAATAAAAAAATAGAGGAGCCATTGATTGGTGGGAGTTATTCAGATAAACCAGCTAAAATTGGCTACACCTTTTGTGTAAATAATAGAATGTTGTCAGAAACCGTAGGTGTTTAGTGAGAGGAGAAGAGAGGATTTGACAAAATGGTGGAAAAATTAATAAACAATAAAATAAACAAGATTTTGCAGGAGTCTCAAGAACAATGTTTGATAACTCCGTCTTAGGTTTTGGCCCTATTTTCTATGATCGTTGCAGTGCACTTTCAATATAAGATTTTTTTTCTTTTACTAAATATGATTTTAAGTCAACAAAACTTGTTATGCAAAATTATGAAAATAGTTGAAAAATAAAATTCCAAATGGTCAACGTAATCACTAAAAGCTTTTACAAGTCACTACAAATCTAAATTAATCTAAAAATCATGGTGATGGTAGTAAGAACACCTACTTACATGTTTTATATGCATTTTTTTTGTGTTTGCAACCCATCTCTTGAACGTTTACTGTCTACCATAAAGATAGCTGTAAGGTGCTAAGCTGTAAATTATTTTTATTGTATCTCCATTATTGCCCTTATATTTTGACCAATAAAAATTATTAAATTTAATTCTTTGTAATATTATTTTAATCGATGCTGTGTGAAAGAGTTTAATAAAGATTGAAGATTACTTAGCATTTTTATTAAGGTTATAGTTTAACATAAAAAAGGATATTGTATTAAATAAATTCAAATGTTCGTGAAACACGTTATCTTTCGTTATTTGAAACAAACAAGTACTAAACAAATGAAATTTTATTACTTAATTGATGTTTATAAAAACATTGAAAGTTAAATTGGATAAACAGCCTTCACAAACGATTCCAAATTTGGCGCAATAACTAACGAGATTTTATTTATAAAACCGTGACCGTAGAACCTTTTTAAAAGAAAATCATTTAAAACATTGTCGCGTAAACTGGTTTATTATTGATTTGACAGACGAAATTTAATAGCATTAAGCATATCACAAATACTAATTGAAATATTCTGTAGTATGTAATTTATTCAATTTATAATGGGTGTATCGATTTGAGGAAGGCGTTAAATTTGAAATTTATGATAGTACCAAACCAAACCAAAGATAATCACAGACAAATACAATAACAGATGATTTAGGAGGCAATTTTGATGAATCCAGGCTAACTCTGTTGTTTTAATAGGCCAAATCTGTATGTAAAACGCGTATAGATATTTTCCGTTAATGTTCAAAGATAATTTATACAAAAATCGTGAATATGTATTTTATTTATTTTTGTAACACGCCCATGCATGAGTGTCAGTTTTAATATAATGTACACCACATGAGTTTAAAATGTAGTTGATTACTTTTACTGAGGTAGTCATGATTGGGTAATCAATTTCAGAATGTAAGGAAGGAAATACCAAATTTTATTTATTGATCTTCCTTGAAAGTTCTACCATTTTTAATGTGTAAATTACTTATTTATTTACCTTTCATTTGAATTTCTTTTTAACTATTCTTAACAAATGAATAAAAACGCTATGCCTTTTTTAAAATACGCGCATCTATAGTTTCAGTATCTGAACGATGAGCTTTTATTGTAATAGCAAACAATTGTCCAATAGAGTAGTGATCTGCTTTAAATTCGATAGTAACGAATTCTTACAGTTTTATTGAAAATCAGATACCAATCTTGACGTTCTCAGTCTTGGTCAGGTCTTTCTATTGTGCTGCAAATAAAACTCAATAAAATGTTTTTATCTCAAATATCACGTACAGAAGATTTCTACCCGGATAAACTAAACGTCAAACTAGATACCAATTTTGACCTTTTCAGTTTTGAGTCACGCCTTTCCACCATGCATCAAATAAAACTCAATGAAATGCTTTGGCTTGAGTCCCATACTCCTGGCTATTGAGGAAAGATTCGAGTGGATCACAACTCCACCAAATTTAGGTGGCAGAAGTGAAGGGTTCAAAAGCGATGGCCGATTTTGTGAAACGCCATGGACTTGCATTGAAAATTAACTTCCACGAGTCTTAAGATGGAAGCCTGGGGGGGGGACACCTAATCCAACCTAACCCAATCTAACCTAACCTAACATAACTTTTGAACCGTTTTTATTTCCGCCACTTAAACTTGTTGGTGTTGTGATCCTCTCGGCAAGCCCGATCGAATGATGCCTCACTCGAATCTGTCCTCGATATCCAAGAGTGCGGAACTTTAGCCAACGTTTTAATCTCAAATACTATTTATAGAAAATTTCTACCTCGAGAAGGTAAACCTTAAACTAGACATCAATTCTGACCTATTCAGTCTTGGTCAGGTTTTTCCATCATTCTGCAAAGAAATTCAATAAAATACTTAATTTAAAATATCATCTACACAAGACTTTTTCCTGAGGAAAGTAAACCTCAAACTAAAACCAGATACTAATTTTGACCTTTTCAGTCTTGGTCAGGTCTTATTATCGTATTTCAAAGGAAACTCAATAAAATACTTTAACCTGCATTAATCTACAAGATTTTTTCCCCGAGAAAATAATCCTGAAACCTACCACTAAGTATTCTCATTGTGGTGCAGTAAAACTCAATAATCTGCTTTATTTTCAAATATCACCTCTTGAAGATTTTTATCTTCGGAAACTAAACCTCAAATCAGAAGCCAATGTAAACATTTTCAATCTTGGTCAGGCTTTTCTACCGTACTGCAAGTGAAACTCAATAAATACTTCAATCTAAATATCATCTAATCAAGATCAGTTGGTCAGGTCTGTTTATCGTACTGTAAATGAAACTTCATAAAATGCTTTAATCTCAAAGATTATTTACCTAGAAGATTTTTGTATCGAGAAAATAATCCTCAAACCAGATACTAAATCTGACCTTCTTCAGTCTTAGTTAGGTATTCCCAATGTGGTGCATTGAAACTCAATAATGTGCTTTATTCTCAAATATCATCTTTAGAAGATTTTTATCTTCAGAAACTAAACCTCAAATCAGAAGCCAATGTAGACATTTTCAATCTTGGTCAGGCTCATCTACCGCACTGCAAGTGAAACTCAATAAATACTTCAACCTAAATATCATCTAAGGAAGATCAGTTGGTCAGGTCTGTTTATCGTACTGTAAATGAAACTTCATAAAATGTTTTAATCTCAAAGATCATTTACCTAAAAGATTTTTGTATCGAGAAAATAATCCTCAAACCAGATACTAAATTTGACCTTTTTTAATCTTAGTTAAATATTCTCATTGTGTTGCAATCAAGTGTTTGAATCTCAAATAGCATCTCGAGATTTTTGTTTTGAGAAACTAAACTTCAAATCTAATACTGATAGGTTTTTCTATCTTACTGCAAGTGAAACTCAATAAATGCTTTAATCTAAATATCATCTAAGGAAGATTCTTGCATTGGGAGACTAAACATCAAATCAGGCACTGATTCCTGAGATTTTTAGTTGTGGTTGTATCGCAAATGAAATTCAATACTTTAATCTAAATTTATCTAAAGAAAATTTTTTTCCTCAAGAGACTAAACCTCAAACCAGATACCTAATCTGACTTTCTCAGTCTTGGTTATGTATTCTCACTGTCCTACAAGTAGAATTAAATAAAATATCTTAATCTCAAATATCCTATCTGAAAGGTTTTTGTCTTGACAAACTAAACCTCAAATCAGATGCCAATTTTGACATTTTCAGTCTTGACCAGATCCTTCTATATATCTCTACTATAAATGAAACTCCATAAAATGCTTTAATCTCAATATTATATCTAGAAGATTTTTGTTTTGAAACACTCAACCATCAAATCAGACACCGATTTTGAAATTTTCAGTTGTGGTCAAATTCTTCTATCGTACTGCAAATGAAACTCAATAAGATTCTTGGTTAGTTATTCTCATTGTGCTGCAATAAAACTCAATAAAATGGTTTAATCTCAAATATCATCTCTAGGAGATTTTTACCTTGACAAACTGAACCTCAAATCAGATACTAATTTTGACATTTTCAGGCTTGGTCAAGTCCTTTTGCTGTACTGCAAATGAAACTCAATAAAAAGTTCTAATCTCCAATAACATCTACAGAAGATACTAATTTTTACTTTGTCAGTCTTGTGTCACGTCTTTCCACTAAGCTCCTAATGAAACTCAATAAGCGCTTTAGTTCCAAATATTTTCCACAAAACATTTTTACCCTGAAAACCTGAATCTCAAACTAGACGCCAATTTGGATTTCTTAAATCTTAGTCAGGATTTTGTATCGTGATCTGAATGAAACTCAATGAAGTGCTTTAATTTCAAATACCAAATAGAAAAGATTTTTGCTCGGAGAGACAAACGTCAAACTAGATAACCAATTCTGTCTATTTCAGTCTTGGTTAGCGGCAAATGAAACTCAATAAAAAGCTTGGATCTCAAATATTAACGCTATAGAAGCGCAAAGACTACTTATTTTTAGTTATTACAATTAAAAATTAAAAATCAGTAGTTTCTCAAATTGCTGCAAAATTTTGTTATGCCCTGGTTTGTCACATTGTTAATTACAGTTATCCAACCAATGCTTTGGTGTACCACAACCTTAGGAACCAAGATTCATTCAAATAAGGTTTCTAAAAATTTTTTAGCGTGTTGTACTTAAATTTCTAACTCTTTCAAAGAGAGGCTATACTAGGACATTGTGATTATCATGCCTAAATGAGTAAAGAAATTTTCTTGTCTATTTTTATTATTATTTTATGTTTATTTATTTATTATCACTTGTGTGAACTTATCTAGTAGTGTTCCCTCTACTTACCAGGAAAGTTTACCTTAGATAACTGAAAGCAGTTTTGTCGCCTTTTGCAAAAGGTGGGTACCCAAAAATGTCATACAGTAGCCGCCCAGATGTCGGTCTTTCAAGATTTGACAAAGAGTGAAGATTAATTGTTGAACGATGAAGATTTTTTGTAGCGTGACCTTTCTTTTGAAATTCTGTAGAGCCACAAAAAATTATTGCCTTTTGCACCCTCACTTTTATTTCAGTTCGTTTACTCATAGGTTTACTTTCAGTTTTTTCTTATCTGCCCTTTTTTGCGTTTAGCTCATAAGATATATATTGTACGACATATAACAAATTTATATTTGATTTTGGCGTTTTCTTCTAGTAAGGATTTCATTATTTATTTCCTGACGATTTAAGATTTACTCTGGACAAGTTCTATATTTATTTGCTCCGATACAATAAACTTCGTGACCTATTCCTCTATTTAATCAAAATTCTTTTACTAAAAATAGAAAATTGTGTATTAAGGAATCTATTTGGTTAAAAATCTACAGAAATACTAAAGATGTTACTTAAAAAAAAGAAAAATGAACGAGTAATAAATTTTTCTAAATTCTCCATATTCAGCAGCCGCTTCCAAACTCTCATTTATTCACTTCAAAGGAGAATTCTGTTCTCATTAATTCTTCATTAATTTTCACATCAATACCTGAAAAGTTCTTCTAGAACTAAATATAGATCATTTATACGTACGAGGTAGTCAAGGTCATTTTACCATGAATGAAAATAGTTGCATGAATATTTCAACAGTATCTTGATCTAAATTCAGTATCATCAAACAAAAATTGTTTTCTTCCAAAACAATCTAGAATTGAAAATTAACCTTGAATCACCCTTAAGAGAAACACAATTCAACAACGTAGTGAAAAGCCGTAGAATCCCTGCGAATTGTACTAACTGAAATGAAATTAATTAATAGTTAGATACTACCTAGTTGTATCGAGCAAACAATAAGCCACTGAATCTAGTTACTGTCATTAAATTATTTTAGAATCTCCAAATTCTAGTAACTGTAATTGAACAATAATTACACTCTATTATGTATGCGGAAAACCAGTTCAAATAGATAAATAAAGGAAATCTCTGCGGTGTTGAAACAAATGAATTCTCTTTGAATGTAAACTCGCATTAACACGCACACAGATATTATTACTCTGTTTTAATAATCTTGCTAGATAAATTGATTTAAAAACTTCTAAAATTTCAACATAAAGGTAAGTTGCTGCACAGAAAACGTATCTCGGTAACATTTAACTTGTCCGATAAATGAGTCGACAACATTCCTGAAATTCTACATAATATTATAAAGAAAATCAGGTTTATTATTAGAATTCTAAGAAAAACGAGTAACTTCCGATTGTTCTTTTTTGCATGTGAGTCAACTAACCGTAATATGGCTATCATGATGGGCGTGTAACCCTTCTCTTGCAGCCGCGGTCTTCTTGCGCCAACCAAGGCTCGCCCGCGGCCACGGCCTTTCAAATAACCAGCCATAAAACTTGTAATGAGTCCGTCTCTGGCCCCTCACTTCCTTCCACTCCCATATCTGACACCTGTTCAATGTTCTGTCTTTTTCTTTTACAAGCTAAGACACGCTATTACTGCCGAACAACCATTTGATATACGTGAATCTACTTCGATAGAGCTATCATAAAAGTTGCGAGCTCTAGCGAAAAGGTTCTAACATGCTGTTTCAAATTCCCTACGAGAAGGTTGGATCGATGGGCTAATAAATGTAGAAATGTCAACGTTAGCCCGTAAGTGATGACAATCATAGATTTTTTTTAGGTCTCGGAATCGAAGATATTACTAAAGTCGAAAAAACTTGGGACAAAGCTGAAAAGGATTTCAATAGCTCTTACCCCTAACATACTTTGAAAATTACGTCGAAAACTTGCAAAGATTATCAATTCATTTCTCAATTCATTTCACTACCCTAAAGCAAAGAGAATTTGAAACCGAAGAAAATTGCAAATGAAAGCATTTAAATAAAAATCCAGATTACTACCGCAAAGTTTAGAAAAGAAAACTGACAAAAAATGTAAATTTCTTCACTTAAGATCTGAAATAAAAGGTTTTCATGAACCTTATATATTTTTCGAATGATAAACTTAATTTGACGTCGGTAGAAAGTGTTCATTCTAAGTTAGATTTGTTTGTCCAGAAAAATTAAACGGAATCATTTTTCATTTCTCTCACGACATCACGCACAACTTTTGTTGAGTAATCGAAGCATTTAAGGAAGTCATGATCTTAAACTTAAACGACAGCAAAGTATATCGATGCAACACAATTTTTATAGCTCCTTTCCTAAACATAAAAGAGTGAATCTTTCGACACATGATAAAATGCTTACAGGGCATCCGAGGAAAAAGTAGTGTACTGATTGAAAACGTAAGGTCAATCGTTTTTTTGTGTCTTAAGGATACATCGGCGGAGTCTGTTGCAATCTACTTTATCGCATCTTGGTTTGTGACGTTAGTCGAATTTTACGTATGACAACTTCAAAGCATCAAGAAAATTGGGGATTTCGAACTTCCCCTTCAATCAGATACTACCAAGGAGGTAACATTCGGGCCTACCGACTTGGAATAACACATAAACATGGGTACAGGATGAAGATTTTAATTTTGATCTAGAAAACAATGGCTGCTGTAAAATAGAAAGTTCCGGATAACGATGCTATCGATTTTAACATAAAACCGTTTGAAATTTATTTGCCCCTCATTTAAGCCGCTTATCTGGGAACGTCTATCTTACGTATTAATGCCCTTAAATACTTATGTTCAAAAAAACGGGGACTCCACACCCGTTGTAATTAGACGATGGAGGAATTAGGATCGCCGTATAACATTCTCAAACAATAAACTTGGAGCATTACTACTCCACAGATATACAAAAACTAATTTACCATAATATTAACAGGCAGTATGTTGCTTTAGGATAACACGTCTTTAATAGTGATCATGATCACTAACCTTTGCAAAAAACTGATCTTAATCGAAGTGAATTTAATTAATTATATAAACATTTAATGTTTTTGCTTGTTCTAATTATTGGTAATCAAGTATTTAATACAGAAATCTAAGGTGAGTTTTAAAATGCTAAATTTGTTAATCAATAAAACTTAAAAAAGAGTGAAAATAATTTACCAATACAATAAATAACAAATCTCTACTTCAGTACACAAGCATTTGTTTAAAGAAATATTTTGAAAACTAAGTTGGTTCAACTAAAGCATTAAAAACAAATTAAAAAGGAGCCAGCGTGTTTCGATCTCTATTATATCAGAGAATACCAAAATATTTAAAATTGTAATCACTAATTTATAGTTGAAAAAACTTTTTTAATAAAATAGTCTTTCTTTGCAGAAAAACGATTGTTGATTTATTAATAAGTAGATCATCGAAGTTAATTAATATCTTGGACGTTTTCCAGTTAAGTCTCAAGGACGAATTAACCATCTATCTCTAAGAACAAGCAGTAACAGTTTCTGTCAACTGAAGAGTCGTTGTCAGCCTTCCTTTATCAGCACTAACATTTTCATCAAGTTTTTCCAAATATTGAGTTGACTAATATCAGTAAATCAACAGTATCTCTTCAAGTAATATCTTAATAAATTGCTAACACGACCAAAATTCGTGTTAAATATCAAAGTCTGCTGATTATCAACTTTATGTTCAAAATCTTGAAAGGTCTAACCTCGAGTGAAATCAAAAGCTTCTTTCAAAATCCTTGTTCTTGTTGTGAAAACTAAAATTGAAATGTGCATTTATTATTTTCAAGACCTGCCAACAAAACGAAAAAATATCAATTAACTTAGTTGATGGCATAGTAAATCATACAGACATACAATCTTGTCAACAATTGGAGAAATTTCCAAAAGAAGGTTAAATAACAGAAACTAAATAAAATTTCAGGCCGGTAATACACAGCAAACTTCTGCAACAGCTACTGTATGTTTCAAAGACCTAAACCACCATTCAAAAAGGTATTACGGTTCAAGCTTCTACGAATTTACCGATTCACTTTTAGTAGGGAGTGTTATTAATAAGATCAACACAAGCTAAAGAACGCGGAAAATAACAATCCAGGTTAGAAATAGAAACAAACAATAAACAAGACATATTTCTGAATAAACAGTCTGCGTAAATCTAGACAGTAGGAGTAGAAAGTTTTATTACAGAGAAATTCCTGTCAATACTGAGAAAGAATGTGGTTCATCAAAAAGAAAAGAAAATTTTTCAATGGTAAGAAATAAATAACCCAGACAGACTGTACAAATTTATTTCTGCAGTTATTTCACAAAGAGTACTGAAATAAATCAGATACAAATTCATACAGAATGCTTAAGTTTGAATAAAATATGTATCTTCTAACTACATGAAAACTTCCATTTATTTCATTGTCAATAAATATTAGCAGCAACAAAGACTCTTGATTAGGACATTATCAGTTTTGCTTAGTTTTTGTATTTCTACTTTCAAAGAAATAAAAACTGTTCCTGGTAACTGCATTAAATCTCAGGAATCTTTCTGATAAAAGTCTTACAAGGATTTAGACAGATTCATCTTCCAAGATCCTAGACAGGTAAGAATCAGATTTTTGCAGATATGAATGACTAAACATTGCGGCTTTACAACAAAGTGACCTTGAAAGAAAAGGTCATAAAAAATCTTTGAACCAGTTTAGCCCAAACTAATATAGATGTATACAATCTCAACTAGTCGATCTCGTGATCATTTTTTGAACAGGTCCTTAGCTATGTTTGCTGTGACAGTAGTTTTCATGAAATTCTAACAGAATACTTAGACTCTTGAAATGTAAAAAGTTAGAATTAATAAGAAATATATATTAAATATAAAATTTCTACTTCACACCTGTTTTTGTAATATCATAGATTCCTGTCACGATTCTTGACCTAAAAGTAGAACAGTTCAAAAAACATTTTTGGCCTACCGTCAACATCGAGTCCGGAGACGCTCAGATAAACATCCACTTTTTGCGCAACAGGCGCTACGGTTTCAAGTACATAACTAAACTTACGGATTTTCTCTCTTTTCAACGCCGTCAATGGGTTTTTGGTGTTTCTTCTCTCTCTCTAGCTTTTGCCAACTATTCTTATAATAAAGATTGCTCTCTTTCGAATCGAAAATTTTACAGCGATAGTCTTCTGTTTTTTTCTTTCGGAGATATTTTGGATCTTTGGAAGGGATCATCGTATCGATTTCGGGATTTCTTTGTTTTGTACTATAGAGGAAGGAGGGGATATACTCAAACAATCTGGAAGTTCCCGATTATCTTTTGCTTTTTTTTTGTTTGTTTTGGTAAACATTCTGCGTTTCAAAAACGATTGGTTTGGAATGGGACTTTGTTTGTTGGTAATAAGGGGAAAATTACTTTTCCAAATATAGGATATCTGTATTGGTGTGTTTCTACTTCAATAAAAAAGGCTCTGCGAGTAGACTGCAATACAGATTGCCATTATCATGTTGTTGACAACTAGCGTTTATAACTTTATAACTTCTGTGGTACGGTCTGCATCAGAATGTAAGAATAACACCCTTAAAAGAATTATTGAAAATGAAATCAGTACTCTATGAAAGACTACCATTAAGAAAAAATTAGTAAGTGTTATCCAACTATTGATTTATTTTATAGTGAAGGTACAGCCCTTCATAATCATTCATGTAGCAACCACCACTTGCTGCACACTATTCTTCAAAATTATTATAGTTAAAAGTCTAACCGTAAATAGAAAATATAATAAAATAACCTACAAAACAGTTCTATCTGCATTTTAATTTATTAATCTTTAAATCATTCATTTAAGCTAATTTGACATTTTGTTACAATTAATGATAAAAATCAGTCGTTGCATTGTATAAATTGTGCGCTAAATATATTAAACTTTTTGTTTGCAACTTTTCAGATTACTTTAGAGCTTTTGTAAAATGATAGTTTGCGGGAAAGTCGAAACAATACAAGAGCAAAGTAAACTAACTGAAAAGAAAACGAACAATAGGGGGAAAGGTGACAAAAGGAGAAAGTAAATTTGTAACTTTCAAAACACCGCCGATTCTAATCTGATAATTTCATTTATTACTGTTTCTTTAATCTTAATGCGTTAGAATGAGTTCTTAGAATTTAAATGATTATTATTATTGCATTACCATTGTTAATATAGGTGTGGGTCACGGTAGAATAAATCGATTTGTATCTATTTCTTTTAAGATGGTTATTATTATAACATAGACGCCAAATTCAACTTTCTCGAACATTATCATAAAAATTCCATTAAAAACCGCGAATTCTCTCTGACAATTTTATATACACTTTAATTGTAAAGAGTATAATTTGTATCGATGGTGCAGAAATTTCTACTAGAATGCTTCTTTAACTCCACTGTACAAAGTAGGCAACATGTACACAACACGTTTCAGGCATGTCGTCTCAATTAGCAGTGAATCATACGTGAGAAATCGCGCACCTGAAAGACGTGTCCTAACGTTATACTACCCCTTTATTTTAATCAGAATGGCATGTCTGAAATAAATTAAATAAATGTTTTTCGACGCGTCGCTTATATGCTGTTCAGCTAGATTTTATGAAGAGTTATTTTGCAGAAATAAAAACAGTATATCCTTGGAAAAAAAGAAATAGACAAAGTGAAACAAAAAACTTAAACTACTCCAAGTAAGATGAAGAAATTATAACTAATTTCTTAAGAAAATAATATTTATTAACAATTTTTAGTTATTTTATTGTAGGTAATTTATAGTAATTACGCTTGTAAACTTTTATTTTATCCGGGTTTACCTTGAATTTGAATCTACTATATAATTTACATATATTTATTAATACAGGTAGGTATAGGTCAGTATAATAGTAGTGAACAATTTCTTTTATAAATTTATTCATTAGTTTAATTAATTCAGGGTGGTCCAAATAAGATCAAAATTATGATTTTAATTTGAAGATAAAAAGTAACGTTATTGATAGAATTATGTTTAAAATTATTATTGGTGTTAGGTAATATAACTAAATAATATCAAACAATGCCAATTCCAACTACAATGACGGGTGAAATTAAACTTCAGTATTACGCTTTGATTTATACTAATTGTACTTCAAATGGTTTGTTTTGTATATTATATTTTTTTACAATAATTGATATGTGATAATAGGATTAGGTAAATGATAATGTTTTATATTCGTTACTGCATTAACTAATAACTAATTAATTAGTTTTGAAAGCTGTGTTATTTGAAAGCGTCGGCTAATTTTCCAATATTTGAAATAGCCTTTAATTTATTATATCTGTATAGAGCAATTTGTTTGAAATGAATTGAAATAAACCAGGAATAAACAATTTATTTAATTAAATTTTCTTCAATACCTACAATGTACAATATGGCAAGAATTACAAAAGCTTCCAAATTGAATGTTATTGTGGTGAAATCTACCTAATGGTAATTCTATTTAACCAAGTTCGTTTGGTTAGAACTGCAATAAAAAAAAAGTGTTTTTAGGTAGTAGATTTTCGAAATATAAAATTGGTGACAGTCGCTCAAAAGCCAACTACGTACTTTTAAAACGGTGCTTGTTATAAATTTACCTAAATATGTAGTAAGACTGTATCACAATGAATTGTATTAGTTAACATTATTACTGCTGATTCAAAGACGAACATCTTACATCTTGGTCAAATGTTTGGGCATTCATGTCTCGCAGTTTTTTGAGTTTGACTTGTCAACGCAATGAACCAACCTCAGAAAACCTACATACTGCAAGCAGGAAATCCAACTTTTTAACAGAATATAATAAGGTGCAATCTTCAATACCAACTGGAACTGGCGAAGATAATGTAAGTTGTTGAATAAGTGCTAATTACTGGAGAACAATGATTGTATTATGATTTCTATGGGTTTATGTATTAACATAGTAGTATTTTGATAAACTGCAATTTGTATTAGACCCTTCAGTTTCAAAACGTATCCAAGATTCCATTGATGATGTGATCTTTTATGCCACACCTATCGAAATCTCCCGAGTATACGATGAAGCAAATGACATTGTATATGACTCCATTGGGCCAGTCGACGAAGGCAAGATGCAATTTTGACTCCAGGTCAGGAAACGGTCAATCCTCTTCATGCTCCATAAGAAGAAAGGCAAAGTAGTATAAACTCAGCAGATGCTATAACAGTACTATAGGGAGCCTGACGAAAAGTTTAGAAACAACACCTTTACAGACGACAGGAATAAAGTCAAACGAGGATGTATTTAGGAAACTTTTGTCAAACTTGGAAATCATTCAGAACTCAAAATAAAACATAATAAAACACAGCTATACTCTCAATCATTCAACGTCCTCTACTCAAACGATAATTAAAAGTCCTACTACTGTCAGACATGTTTCGTTGTAAGTAAGGCTTTAATAGATGGTTTTGCAGTTTTATTCAGGCAATGGTTACGGCTGCATCACTCACTTGACAATTTGCACCATCATTGATATACATAAGTAAGTTTATATCGGGCACTGCACATTCCTAAGAGCACTATGCTATTAAACCCTTTGTAATTAAAACAACACGAGCCCTCTGAAACTGGAATTCTGAAACTCATGGCTTTTTCCATCAAGAGCCCTTAAGCACTGGGGAAATTGCCACAATGTCTCAAACTCATTTAGCTATTATTTTCCTTTTTTCTTCAGCCGTAGCTGTTCATAAGAACTAACTTTTTAAGTTATTGTGACAGACTTTTGGAACAAAGCGTGAAATTGTATTCTTGTGGAACGCATGAGTAATCTATGTTAAACTGATTACTGACCTATTCTGTACAGAAATAGAATCTCGCATAAAGTTTCTTGTTTAGCAATGTCTTTGTTAATTAAAGGCAGTATATGATGAAACTGACTGTTTTTTAATCTTAAAGTTTAATATTACTGCTATTTTAAGTGTATACTACTAACTATCATAAAATAAACACATACATTTGGGGTTTACCACTGTCGTATCACACTTACTTACAGGTGTGTTGGCACCTGCGAAATTCACGTAAAACGAAAATTGGAATATGCTCTAATTTTATGAAGAGTTCTTGGATATCAAAGTTTTGCATTGCATTTGTCAAATCTCTTCACGAATTAAAAAAAAGCTTTAGAAAATTTGCTATACCTATTTTGAGAAGAATCTACTCATTTCTATGCTCAAAGTCCTCCCATCTGTTTAAAGTTATTTCTTCATATTTCTTGTTCATTTGCCAGCTTTGCAAAATAGAAACAGTTCGCAGTTCATTTTGCTGGATATCTCTGTATGTACAGTACTTTTGTAAACAATTTTACATTCGCCAAAATTAGTCATATCAAGCTTTTTTGAATTTGTACAATTTTCCATTTTAAATGGACAAACTTTAAAAACTCACTTGTTATAACTTTTTTGGCAACCATTGGACAGACAAAATAACAACGAATTATTGTTTTGTTTCCATCGTATTAAGTGTTTCATCAAAACATGATGCTCATGGTTTTGTTGTTTATTAGAAAAAGTGCAAAATATGCTACATGGCCGAAAACAGAATACAAAGTTAAATCCAAAAATGAAAAATAATGTAAGGCTACCATTTACAAAATGAAGTTTGGTCGGAACTTAAGGAACTTTGTATTATACCTACGACTTTCCGCGGTATAAATAGGCGAAGATAAGAAAATTGTTTGGAATTTATTTATGCACTGTTGGCAAAAGTAGCAATAGTTACAAATGAATACTATATCAAAAATGGATATTAAAACGTTGAGGGTTGTATTTAATAATTTTACCCAAAGCGTAGTAATCTATCACAATTTTTGCTTTTAATTCCAGCTGCAGAAGTAACTACTAATTTTTCTCAACGTCGTCATAAAAGTATTGATGAGTTACATAATTATGCCTATTGATATCTCTCTTAAAGTTTGAAAATTACGGCTCTGTTTATTGTTTATTTGCGTTGAAAATATTAAAATGAAATCGAATAGTTTCTTAAACTAATTTATTTACAACAGGTACGTTAATGCAACTCCTTGGCCCTTCAAGAGGGTCGGGGATTATATACCTTAAGCAGCAGCGGGTGGTCCACTTGCCTCCATTTATTAGGCAAAGACATAATAAACAGGCACTTTCTGTCTGCGCTGCGCCCTTATCTTAAAAATAATGAATAATAATATTTAGGTGCTCTAGAATTAAAGACAAAAAGGCTTTTTCACATTTTCTTTCTTCATACGGAGATTTTCTTCTTTTATTTATTATTATTGACTGTTAATCACGATCTGATTTGGTTTTATGCAAAGATTTTAAAAAGCTAACAACAAAATGTTGCTTTGTTTGTTAGCATTAACAATTTTAAGACGCTAAGCGTAACATTAACACAATAGTTAAGAAGTGTCAAAAGAAATTCGCAGAACTAAAATATCCAAAAAGGACAGAGAAGTCGTTTTTTCCCATTCATTTAACATTGCTTGAAAGAAAGTACTAAACTAAATCAACATGTGCGACGCTCTTTTTGGAAGGGACTAAAAGGCTATAATAATTACGATAATAAGCGTGTAAATAATACAATAGTTAACTACACTATGGACTATTTTTTTGACTTGACATTTAAGGAATATCGACAAAAAAAAAGAACAAACTCCTAATAAATCTTCTTGAATAGATTTGAAGTTGTCTTGCCCTTTCTTAGAAAAAATCTTTTTTCTCGTTACTGCTCTATTTTTGCTAGCTAAGCAGGTTAATCGAAACTAAAGTATCGAGAAAATAGTTGTATTACAGAGCTATTAAAGTTCAAGTCTTCTCTGTTGTTTTTGTCATTGTAGCAGTTAACAGGGCCGGCCTCAGACTAAATTAAGCCAGTGAGACAACTGATATGGGAATAAACTGCACATCTGAAAAACGAATAGAATAGAATTCAGAGCCCACCCATACCATTTGGGCATGCATACATGAGTCATCATTCAACTTGACTACAAAACTTTTTGTAACAAAAGAGTAACGTTTGATTTTTAGGCATTTTGTGTTCCCAAACTTGCTTGTGTTACTTTATGAAGGACATTGCATAAGCACCGAATGAAATCCACATTAAATCTGCTTAAAATATCTTTAGATGAGATTCCCGTGTCGGCTTTCAATGTACAATGCAGGAAGTACCAAGTAATCAAATTAAATGAAGGTGTTGCATGGAATTTAGATTACTAAGACTTTGGTAGGCCCAAAGCATAAAATCTGTTTTTTTATTCTTGAAACGATTTATTACAAGGAAGAACATACAATTGCGGAAAATTATTTTCTTCTCTATTTATTGTTATTTAACCACAGACGTAGACTAACACAGCATATGAGATACTTTGAAAAAGTTCTATCCAAAATGCAGTCGTGTTAGGAGTCTTTTCTAGGTACTTTTTGATGTAAATTAATTTTGTAAAGTTGGTCACAAGATTAATTTCGTTCAATATGGCGTCGAATTATGTACAACTTTTCAATACTGTATCATATTTTTTCTAGGCCTGTGTATCCACCCATTTGAACATCAGCGGAAGGTAAAACCGTCGATACTATTATACTAGTTCTGAATTGGGTACCCATTTTGGTTTTCTCCATATCTATAGAAATATAAATAAAACTATAGAAAAGCTCCTCAGCCCAAATATCAACAGATGGTTGAAGAAAACTCTTCAATTTTATCGATCTCTATTAGTAATTTCAACAAAAACTAAATATTTGTTTGTATATATTCTGATTCGCTAAAGAGAAGATTTGGATTAGCAAACTTATATCATTAAATATCCTTTTTCTGGACTTGTACAGATCTTTGCATGCCTATCAAAATGTTTCGCTTAGGTTTGATTTTTATAGATCGGTTCGACTTGTTGAGTATAGGTGAAGCTATTTGAACCGATCAAGGTTTTCTTACTGACAATTATTTTTACTTTAAGGTTTCTAGATCGAGAAATTTTTTACATTGCTTGGTGAGGGGTGCAACGGCGCGAAAATCCAAAGTTGCACCAGGGCGTAGTACATTCTGAGTCCGAACTAGTATAAGTTTTGAAAACTATGATCAAATATTACCAAAAACTTGAAAGATACATTCATTTTCTTTGTAGTATTGTAGGATGTCCCAAAATTTGTGACCCAGTCACCAAGAATAGTTTTATTATAAAAAAAGTAGTAGAGAATAAAGAGTGGAAAAATGTCAAAGTTTCTATATAGTTAACTAGATATTACCAAAAGTAAACCATAATGTGCCACAAATTACTGAGAGTCACTCCATACAAAACAAGACGGCGAGTGAGATGTAATAGCTCTGGGCACGCACGTGTACATCACCTGCAATATAATGTTTACTGGGAAAAAATAAATAAACAGAAATTAACACGTAGCTTTTTCCTTTTTCGTTTGTTTAAATCATGGAAATCATAACACCCATACTATCTCCTGCGATTTGAAAATTCCTTGCCCCTTTTTTGATTATTTTGCACAAGACAATAACAAGATCAAGAATGATGTGAGTCGTGGTTTTGTCCTGTCGTAACCTTTATATCCTTTATATCTTACGTTAGTTACAAACTCAAGGACGATATGGATTTCAATTTCAATTTAAGAATCTTGATCCTGGTCTCGATTGACACTAACGATGGACATTATTGATTTTCTCGAATTATATTGTATCAATTAATCTTGTACTTGGTAAGCATCAACAATATTTGATTTTTGTCATGCTGTAAAATAATTTTACTTTAAAAGTATTGTTTTGCTCTGTCGACTTAGTCGAACACATAGGAGTGGAAACTTTCTTCCGAACGTGAGTAAACTTCTGGCATTTAGCATTTTTTCGTGTAACTGCTGACAAAGATATCTAAAATTTCCAAGTATCAGTAGACAAAACCCAAAACTATTCGAAAACTAAGCATCTAGAGTGGTCATGTCCAAACGGAAATCCACTACTCAAATTTCAGCAAAATTTCAGAACTTTATGAAAAACATTGTGTACTCATTAAAGCCATCTTGGACCAAATAACATCTCTCTTTGGACTAATGAATGTTAGTATTGGATGAGTAGTTGGAAAATGCTACCTAAAAAAAATAAACCTAAATAGTCTGTATCTGTATCCATTAGAGAATCACCCAAATGTGTTCAAAGTTGATAAATCAAGATACTTTAGATCAAGTCAGTTTTTCAAAATAAACTTGTATAACTTTACTACATCATCGGAACTATCGTGCTTTAGATATTTTTCATTGAATCTACTGTCTAAAACAGAAAACTTAGATTTAGACTTATTTCTACGAGTTACCAAAGCTAATACCGCCAAGAAAAAAATATCCAAGTGCAAAAATTTCTTCGAGGGTTCCTGGAATTTCTATGGCAGCCAACAATGCATAGTTCTACTATTGTCTTCAGGACCCAATATGGTTTGTACAGACCGCATTTATTTTGTATCAGCTTTACCCAAAAGAATATTTTAATGAAGTTCGTAAGTTATCATTTATATGATTCTGACTTCATTGTTTGAACATCCATATCTCGAGAAGGACCAATTTAAAAATTTCTAGAAAATTCTCCATCTTTACTAATATCTTGCCTGCAGTAAAGTTTGATCGATGGGTGCGTAAACATTAAGACTATTGACATTATGCGAAATCATTTATAATGAAAAAGAAACCAAATCTTCCTTTGACCCTTTACAAGATTATAGATTAACAAAACAGTGTTTTTCGGACACTCCGCTCCTGGCGCTGATATTAGTAACTTTCTTATATAAATAAACAAAATACTACTTATGTTTATGTAACCTGTTGCTTACTAATTCAGAAGCCTTTTTATACTGTTTATATCTAAATAAGTATTTCTGGGGGAAAATCTGCTTTGCGTTATGAAATTTATAATCTCTGTTAAATACACTGCTCAAAACAGTTTTCGGTTTGTTTCTTTCTTTTTTCCTTATATAAGATTTTAGGTTATGAAGTGATTTTTGAACTTTCATTTTTTTTCTCAAAACTGTCAGTTTCATACATCTAAAATTAGACTGGTAATAAAAATGTTTTCGACATAAACTCTGGACGTATAATATAAACGGAAACCGAATTGCTCCGTACATAAAAAGGCCAACTTTGCAAGGAGATTGGAGAAAGAGGAAATTATTTTTTGTAGGATGAAAACAGCAAAATGCAGTACCGAGCGAAATCTAACTTTAACCGAACAGAAAGTTTCCATACTGAAAAGATTATATTTCTGCAAAAACGATTTTATGACGCTTCGCATTTGCTAACATTAAAAAGTGAGTCGGCAGTAAGGCAAAACTTTCTCTTACATTTTGTGACATCTGTTCTGGGTACTTGTATTGCTTCTTCTGCCTTCGTTTTCCTTGTAGGTGTGTGTGTATACGTATGAACAAACTGTATTTAACTTTGTAGTTGTAGCATTTTAAAGTTGTATTTACTTGTAAGGTCGTGTTTGTGTACTGTAAAACATCCTGGAAGTTTAGTATTCTAAACATTTAAGTTTATTACTTCTTTTGCATCGTAAACATTTTTACAGGGAAGTAATAGCGTACTAAAACGGGATCAAATTGTAAAAGCGGATGAATGGGACGTCTTTGAAATGTCGCGGTTACAAAAACATGATTTACTCGACTTGTAGTCTTTTTAGTGCTAGTCCTTCAGAGAACGTGTTATTTTCGATATTAAAATTACTTCCGTGTCTAAAGGGCAAAGCCTTTTTCCTAAATTACCGTCAGCCTGTCGAAATTGCCGAACCGTAGTGTACTATATCCACCTACCCTTATTCGTTCGTTCGTTGAAACATAAAACAAGTATATCAGAAGTATCTAGGGGTGTGAGAGACTTTCTGAACATTTTGTCACGGTTATGTACTCGAATATCGGGCAAGATCAGTCCATATGGCTCTTTATGAAGTGCGGGTCATCCGGGAAGAGAGCGCGCGAGTTCCCCTCGGTGTCGATGAATATGCCTCTCACGCATTCTTTTCACTGGTACCAATTCTGATAAAAATAGGATTTCTGCAGTCATCCGTTAGCAAGTGAGGACATTATATTGGCTTTAAAGGATCAGTCAGTATTCTAACTCGGCTTACGTTCAATATAGAACGGCCAAACCATGAAATTTAAATTTAAAATCGGGGATGCGTTTCAATACTTATATTTGCGTTTGAATGGACATTCATTGCTTTCAAAGCAAGAATTCTTCTATTTCCTTGCCAGAAATCTATTGCTTATAATATAAAACAATTTAAGCAGCTTTTTCTTTGCGAGCTTTTTAATTAACTCTGCAAAGCTTTGAAAATATGATCAGTTTGCAACCCAGGGGCAGAATAAATTACCTAATAAGTTACCTCTAGGAACAAAGAGAGAGCGTAGTTAGCACATACTACGTTTTAACTTCAGGCATCAGAATTCTCTGGTACCACTATACTTCTTTTGTATCTCTTCTCGAGCAAAAGAACTTTACATAAGTAATTAGACATACCGAAGTACTTCTTTTGTTTCGGCTGGTGAACGTCTTGAAATAACACCCGTTATTTTAGTATAATACAACAATATCCTACTTTTTATTTAAAAACTTACTGAACAAAACTCTTACGCCGAACCGTCATGTATTAACAAACATCGTAAATAAAACTCACCGAAACAACCTTGTTTATAAGGTCTTAATTAAACAACATTACTTTGTGCAACTTCTGCTTAATTACTAACTTTTCGCCATTATAAATTTAGCGGCCGTTCTCACGCTTATAAAAATATCCAAAACAATTCACTTTTTACCCGTCTCATATCGAGGGAGGTGATAATTGCTTCAATTCATAAAATTTCTAAACAAATTCTGAAACTTATATTATTTAAAATATATTGCGAACTTGAAAAATTAATTATGCCAAATTCACTTTTTGACTGTCTAATTATTCTTTCAGATTTTACATTTATGTAGAGATAGAGATAGAATAAATTCTTAAGAACATACGAACAGTTTCCTCGGGGATTAAATTGACGTGTGAACACATTGGTATCGTACCCTTCAGAATCACTCAAGTTTCAAGCTTATTTGACACCAAAGTACGCAGTAACGAGATCAATGTTTACACATTATGTCATTTCCCATTAAATACGATTTTTAATAAACAGCTAACGTAAATTCTAGTGACACTAATATATCGTCATCACTACATATAGCCACCACGTGGATCAACAGCCGATTAATCGAGTGTAGGGGTTGGTATGAGAGCAATTCTTTCACATCAATTTAATCATTGGGATGTAACCTTAATAATTCATTATGCTTTAATTGATTATCCAACGAAATTTATACACAAATATTTTATACAGGGTGTTCCATTTAATCTACATTGTTTGTAATGCAACGTTTTTGACTTACAACTCTTACATATTTAAGTTCTTCCAGAACTTGCTATTATCACTTAGAATTTGTTAAAAAACCAAACCAAACATTTTTTTATTATGTTTTTATTTCATTTCTTGCAAATCTGTTAGTATGACAACTATATTAATGTTAACCAATTTCAAACGCAAAGTAAATTTTCTAGACGGAACACCCTGTATATTTTTCTATGGTTAAGTTTAAATAATTATTGATGCCGGTTAAAGTTTTAATATCGTTATTCGTTTTTATGTTAGTAATAGCAATTTTATCTTTGCTGGTAACTTTTGTGCCATTCGAGACGAAACCACCACCCAAACGCCAAACTGATCTACCATGTTCGCTTACGTTTACATGTAAAAGCATTACTAGAAGTTTCTTTTTGTGATTGTAAGTAGTTGCTTTGATGCGTGTACGTCAGGTTATTTTGTCGATAACAGCGAGTAGACATGTATGCCTTCGTGTTAAATCGGTAGCAGCAGTAGCCATTTTAGCTACAGCCCAAAAATAAATAATAATCACAGTCTTACTCAAAAGAAAATGGTAGGTAACTGTGGACCTTTATTTACAGTTTTATTGCATGCCACATGAACTATCCTACCACAACCGTTCCAAACTATAGCTGCTAATTCTTAGCCATAAGAAAATTTTGATCAAAAGAAGTGGGCAAGCCTAGAAACTCCAAAAGTACATAGAGCATGTAGCCATGAATTATACAGCTTCTTATGTTTTCAATTTAAGTGATCTAAAATGATTGATGGCGTTTTGAATATCATGGGAAACAAAGATATTTTGAAAGCTGGTACACTAATTCTTGATTTAACTTTATTTGGCATTGTTATAACACCTACGCCACTGCGTATGTAGATGTTTACACTAAACTGTACAATACTTTGCTTGACATCATTCTAAACACTCGTATCTTTGATTTTAAGATTTTATCAGCATTTAGTACTGACACAAATGTCAGCCTTGCAATTTAAACCAGCACTAAAAACAAAGACGTTTTGCTTCTATTTGTCTGGTTAACACCTAAAGTGGTGGGCATAAGTTGTCCATCGAATCAGAGCAAAAAGTTGGTATCTAATAGCCGCGATGGACAATACATAGCTCCTGGAACTTTGCTCGTGGTGCACCGTATCGGTCATCTACAATCGTTTGAAAACGTCAAGGATCAATTTTGTATGTTTGGCCTCTTCGGGCACAGTTGGGCATTGGGACTATAAAATTGATTTTTCTTTTCAACTTTTGTAAGGATAGATATTTTTAAACAAACTCACAAATAATGTAACCAAAATCACAGACCGAGTTCCAAAAATGTATTTGATTATAAATAAGCCTCAGTTAAGATAAAAAGTACATAAATACTAAGTGGAATTTTACCAACTACTCACTAATTCCATAAACTACAAAAGTGGAAACACGTTACAGTCTCCATCTCACCCATCCCTTATGCACTCCTATGAAGCCAAACTCAACTTTGGTTAGCTTAGAACAATGGTAGGGTATTCCCAAAAACAGCTCCTCTACTTAAATCTCTTGATTCCGGGCATCAAGGTCCAGAGGGTGTTTTCGGCATATATCCTCTTCTTCTACCAGAAATGGAAGGACAGTGCAGGGTGCCTATTGTGCCCCAGAGGGATCATATAAAAAAGGAACATCGAAATCAGGTGAGTAGTTTTCAAGTTCTAGTAAATGGCTAGGCCCAAAAGGACGTTTTTTGGACCATTTGACATGCTCGTTCTCTGAACTTGAGTGATGATTAGTGAAAACCTACCCGAGGATCAGTGTAAAGGGACTTTTCACTCAACAGGTTGGTAGAGACTTAGTGGATAACAATTAGTCTGTATAGAATAAACGTACATTACTGGTCGTGGTGGTTGACCGTGGGTGCCAAAAGAAAACATTGATAATTCGGAACACAAGCAAAATATGTTTTCCGCAGAAATTTAGTGAAAAAGAATTGCGGTGTTTGAACTCGTTTACGTCGTGAAATTGAAACTATCATCAGTCATTTTGGATCACTTATTACAATGTTAGAAGGTCTTTAGTGTTATTCATGGTCCACAATATAGATCTACGCTAGTTATGTATAAGGATAGACTAGCGGTCTTCAGTAGCGGATATATATTTGAGAAACCCAGAGCTTTGTCTTGGAAAAACATACCACGATCTTCTTCATACAGATGAAACGAGGACGACAGAGCGAAAGATTTACATCTGCAGATGGTTTTGAAAAGGTTCACCGTAGCAGAGGAGGTTAATGTCATCTCAACTCGCCAAACGTGGAACCGAGGAGTAAGGAAACCTGCTTAGAAATAGAACTCTTTTTTGGGATTTCAAAGCAACAGATCACGTTAATCCTGAACGCATTGATTTACGAGACTCAAAAAGCAAGTTGATCAAGAAGCAGAAATGGTTAATGGACACGAGACAAAGGTGTCCACAAACTACTGCACTCTAAGTGCAAAACATATTCTAAATGTAAAAAGGGCAATGAAACGTGTTTCTATTTCCTTGAAGAATGTGAAAGATATAGGAGACTGAAATGTAGGAACTTTTAAGTTATCATTCCAGTAAAGAAAGAGTTGGATCGACATCCTCACTATCGTACAGAAACCAGGTCGGTTTGAACAGAGAACAAAGGAATATACTACTGCTACCTTTCTAGATGGATGTCTGCTCAAACAGCATTACCTCAAATTTGAAAATGATTTTTGAAATGTACAACAAAAGAATGTGACAGAAACAGATAGTGGGTTTAAAAGTAAAAAGCAGAGGCCAAAATACATAATTTTTTTCTTTTTGTAAAGTCAACTATTTTGACTTTAACTGCAAAATGTAGATTTCTCAGTTTTTTGAAAACCTTCAAACGTGATCTACAGACATGTGATTAACTAATCGTAGTAGCCTTTTCAGTCTCTCACATAGCACAGTACAAATGTCAGTTTCATGTGAACTGGTCTAGAGTCATTCAGAAACATTTTATATTTAGATACCAAAAATGCTGATTGTATAGTGTACGTAGATCATCCAACAGCTACAAAAATTCAATAGCAATAGTATAGCGAGGTTAGGCTCTGTTTTTATAGCTGAGGTTACACTAGGTTTTCCTGGTTCTTCCTTCTTTTGGTTTCCAAGCAAGAAACCATGGAAAAGATAGATCTTATGCAAAACAATAGAAAAACGCGGTTTCCTTTTATTCTTTGAACATAATCACGTTGGTTTGGACAATTGTGAAGTTTCAATTTTTTTCTTAGGGACACTATTCAATAGACAATTTACGCAGGCTTTAACAGTTTACACATCTTGCACTATAGGGTCATCTGACTTGGGTAGATCATAATATATACCAAAAAAGAAGTAAAATTATGCAGGAAGAAAAGTCAATATTTTAAGGAGCGAGTGATAGTATCAGCAGCTTTGGGAAAAAATTGTTCAAACAATTATGTCGGTAGAAAGTTTTCTGTTTTTTTTTCTATACGACTTCTGAGAAATTTTGACTTACAATATTTGGCTCAATTCATTTTCTTGAAAATATCTGAAGTACGACTATAATTAGATATTACACCAAAAACTTACCTCTTTCTCATATTTCATAGACTCAGTGGTTGCAAAACCTGACTTTTGTTGAAACAATTAAATTACTTAAAATGCCATAACTTTATTAAATGAAAACAGTACACAAGAGATGAAAATAACACTAGTATTAATAAAGTAACAAAGCCAACACATTTTCAATTTTTCCATCATAAACATGAAGTTTGATTAATTAATTCAGTAAATAACTTTTCCGTGTGAACGTTTACTCTGGATGTGGTAAATATTTCGCGTAACATTTTACCCTTCATGGCTTTAATAATTCTGTTTTCTGGATACAAAACAAACTTTTAGAATTAATTAATATGTCCCACAAACTGATCCTAACGTATTAAAGGTAAAAAATGGTAATAATAAATAATTATAGCTGCTGCTTTAAAATATAACAACGATTAATTTTTTCTAAACATTTTTTTCGAAGTTCTCCAGGGAAAATAAAAACAAAGCGATTCATCTAATTGAAATCAACAATAAAAAAAATTGAAAAGAAAATTAATGTTAGCTAACTACTATTAATTATAGAGCACTACAAAGATTAATTAATTCGACTCAATCAAATAAATGTAGATAGACAATGTTTTAAGATTAACAAACTATGAACTTATATATCAAATGAAATAAAGTTTAACTTGCTCCAAAAACATATTTATTATAGATCATTACTTAGAACAAAACCTTTTTGTTTTAATAGTTGAAAACTAAAACAATTACTCTTGAAAATCAAACTGCTAAAACAAAAGCGATACATTTTGTCATTTTAGAGCAACACGCCAATAATTAACGGTTTTTAAATATAATTGTATATGTGCGATGGTGGTCTCATAAGGTTTGCATAAATAAATTTAATTTATAAAGTGTCTAGTACCAAATCAATTCTCTTAACAAATTTGCTAGCTTATCAATTTTTTTATGTTTAAATTAAAATCCATTTCGTAACATCAATAAATAAACTTTGATATTGATCCTTACAAATTCCTTATGTGATCATAGTATACTATTGCATATAAATGTTTTTCATGTGCCACTTTGACATTTTATACAGATATTATCATCATCACATAAGTCACAAAAATGAAAGAAAACGTAAGAAATTAAAAAGTATAAGAAACAAAATCTATTCTCGGAAAAAAACGTAACCTATAATGTAATTGAGGAGTGCAGGCTGAAACGCTAAAGTCAATGTGCGTAATATACGTCAAGGTTGTCATATCAACGATAGCAACCTTACAATTGATTGGATGAAATTACTTTTGAAGTTATTATAAAAATTATTAAATTATTGAAATCAATAAATTAATTGAAACTGATCAACTAATATTCTACCTGGCAGATATCACCTATGATAAGACTAACAACTTGCTTAAATAAAATCATCAGAACAAAAAAAAAAGAAGAAACTAGTTGTGTGAAGAAACACGTCATTTACAATTACGTTTGGAATATCCTGAAAAATCTGTTTTCAAGATTGTCTGGTCTGACTTCTCTGGAGTTCTTTATTGTAGCTTCCTTTGAAACCATCATAAAAAATCTTAGAATAAAGATTAATCCTAAATTCACTCGACAATATGAGCCATGTGAAGACATGAAGAACAAGGTTACTCAGAATATCTTAATAAGAAAGCGTTTGTAAATTTCCTGATATTTTTTAAATTATTTACGTGGGCTTCTCTTTGCTTAGCGTTGGCAGAAAGGAATCGGTGGCCATGCTAAGGTTAGAAGAAAAAGGGAAGTGTTAATCCGTAAAGTACTCAAATGAATGGTTCCGGAATTTACTTTAACCACTAAAGAAAACCATGAAAAACCTTAGTGAGTACAATTGTTGCTTGATATTTTGAAAGGAGGAGGTGATAGTCTAGAGAAGCTGCGAAACCGTCGGAAATTAAGACTATCTGTAGGTGATGGATGTGGCTTCTAAGGTAAGATTCTAAGAAGGATTGCCGATGGGTGTGTGAGTACTTTCTTAAATTTTTTTCTGGGCTGTTTAATGAGGAACTAGAGTAATATATTTATATAGACTCCAAAAGCCACTTAAAGTAATTTACAGGCGAATTCTCCAGATAAACTGAAAAATTGTATTGGGCTAGAATCCTTCCTAAAGATAACTAAACAATTTCTCTCCTTCAGGTTTAATTCCTCAAGTTTAAAAAAAGGTTAACAAAAATTCTTCAATTTGGATCATCCAAAGATTAAAAAACAAATTTCTATCTCTTTGATAACCTAAACTGATATTTTTACATGTAGAAATCATTTTGTTGCTCTTTAGAGTAAGACAATCTGTCATCACGCTAGTTAGTACGAAGTTTCTTAGGATCTAACTAATATTGATATGGGGATGCTTTTAAGAGGTTGAAGATAACAGAAAATTTATTAGTATACAGGATTACCAATCTTTAAACCTACTGAATTGAAGGCTTGCTATTACATGACTTCAGACTTCCCTCTAGGTGTGTTCAGCAGAAGGGCACCACCAAGCAAGACTAGCTGCTAATTTTCTTTATTCTATACTATTATAAGTTACAGAACACTAGTAATTTATAGCCCTTATCAAATTGCTAAGACCAGGACTCGTTTTCGTTTAGAAATTGCACACCAAACATTAATCTACCAATCTGTTTTAACTAAAAAAAGAATCCGATCGATCGTTTATTGCTTTTTAAAACGTTTACACGAGATCTTAAAGCTAGCCGTCAAACAAAATTGGCTTTTTACAGATCATCAGCAGTTTACTGCTTCTAGTAAGCTGCCAGAAATTGGCCCAAAAAGTATAGGTTGCGTACTGAGCGTTGCTTATCATGAGTGAATGGATTTCCCCGTGCAGCTATCTCTAAATGTATTTTGGCCAAAGCGAATTCCAAAAAACAGCATTATCATTTAATTCCCTGGTGTCAGGAAGCCCGAGTCATGGATTATGTATTCTTGATCATCATTCATGAGAATCATTACCGTACCTTCATTTAATATTGTGTTCAAAGCTATGGTGGAGCTGGAGGATTTTTATCGTCAACCACCGAATCGACCCGTTATGTTAAAGACACTCTCCAGGACATTTTAATACCAACAGTTCCATACAAGTGAACGTTTTTTGATTATTAATTAATTAATTAGGTTATCCTACAATTATAGTGCGCGAATCAAATTAAGCCATATGTGCTGCGTTACAGTGAACTAGGAAGTTCGATATACTTTTGGATAATAGCCTTACCCCGAAAGTAAGTCCAGACCTTGTTAAAGTATGAGTTTCATTGTTTCTTTGACGTTCGAATTGATTTACATTAATTTGCTGAATTAGTCGTGTCATTCAATATTTTAGATTGTTAACTAAGGGAACCTTTCTAGTTGCACAAGTTTAATTATTTGTTTATTGGATTTAAACAAAGGGTAAATTTTATCTTGTTGTATGTTGGAAATATAATAAGTAACAATTTAGAAAGATGGATAAGTATTGATGTCATGAAATTACTAAGTATAAAGCAAGCAAGTATCATTTAAGTTCATTTCCGTTAAACGTGAAAAAAGTGTATCGAGTTTACTAAGATTACCAAAATGTCCATATACCTAGTAAGCTTATAATAAGGCTGTACTATTTTAAGTATTTTTAGTCCAATTCCCTACTGTCTTCTGTAATAAGACGCTCACTAAATATACCGCCGAACCACTCCGATCTCCGACCTGCTGAGTTGGTCTGTAGCAGTTGTAATTTGTGTCAAGGGGAAACTACCGCTTTGGGTTTTCATTTTTTCCTTAAGAACATCAATCTATCAATTTTTAAAAATTAAGAAACAGAAATTCGAAGAAGTGTCTGAGATCCTGTGACTTTATAATGCTAGATTTTGAAATTTATTTTGAAATTTTTTGGATTTACTTTTTTTGATATTGCGAATCTTCCATTATGTGATTTCGAGGTCAGTTGTGACGTTACATCAATTTCAGAGTGATAGAAGGACGCTTAGTTGAAACGCGGGTCGGTTCTAAATCCAGCACGCGTGATAAAAAATTATTTTTCGCTTTGATCGTTACGGCTGTTACTTGTCGCTCTTATTGGAATTTTTCCATGACATTAAAATCACCTCTAATGACCTGGCTATAACAATCAGGTTTAAACAAGCTGATCTTAGGTTTATTTTGTAATACTGCGAGAATCTCTCGAGTCGATTTCGTCTAGAAACTCAAATTAACTTGGGGTAGGTTTTCACTTAACACCCGAACCTTTCGACCAGTACTATCATTTCTCTTTTTAACCTCCAGTTGGTTGGAATGCAAAAAATGAAAAAAGGCATTATTTTGTTAAACCCTACCCTCCTCATAATATTTCCGGATCATTGTCTGCAAAACAAACTCAGTAGACACACGCTGACTTATTAGAAATTATTCAATGCAGTGGAAGTATCATTAACAATTTGTTTTGAAATAAAGTTTTTTATAGAAGATTAGTTTCGTTATAATATTTTATTTTTGTTTGATAAGGATAAACAAAACAGCAAACTCATCATTTGACATTGGGTCTTATTTATTTTAGCTGATATTAAACACAAAACACCAATGACGGTGTATAAAAAATACAGACTCAGCAAAAATAACCTCAGCTCCAAAGGGAGAATTACGATTATTACGAAAAGGTTGTTTTTGTGCATTGTTCCCGCCAGCAGTCGCACAAAATCCGCGTATAATAATAGAGGACTTTTGGTTTCACTACCCCTTTTCTGTCATACACTGTTATTGCTATCCAACGTTGTGAAGAAATAATTCTGACATTACCCTCGTCGGTTAGAAAACCGCGTTTGAATTCCATATCGTTCAGACCAAGTTTGTTGTTTCTCTGTTTTCTATGCGAATGAGAAATATATATAGATGTAACAACGCTGGTTTAGCTGTCACTACTGAAACAGAATAAGATAGGTCTTTTATTTACCTTTCTCTAGACACTTATTCGCGTGGTTTTAAATATAAAAATGTGAAGAGGATTCATAAAATATAAGAGAGGTTTATGAACTTTCTATCTTAACGAAAAACAACGTAAATAGGATATCGATTTTATTGTTCAACCTAGAAAGTTGACATTTTAATATTACCAGAAAGTTAGTATGTCACTGGGTATCGTATGAATAACCTCAAGGGAAATGAAGAATAAATCGCGCGTAATCGGGAAAACTGTGGACAAATCGATGGATGCAGGGCGATTAAATAAATACAGGGAATCGCACTAGGCAGGAATTGGAGCCGTGGCGCTATCAAATGAAGATCTAAGGTGTAACATGTAACAGTAACGGTCGCTATATTGTGAAAAGGCTAACGTGTCCCGGGTCTTGAGGATTCTTTATCCCCCAGCTCCCGTGTAAAACAAGGCACCACATTGCCTGCACTAAATGTCAGAGTTTTCTCTAGGGACTCGCGAACTTCATCCTTCTCCAACCACAGTGTAGACCCACCGCGACCATCAGGCTAATAGATGCGCAGGAGATCACAATAAGACAATTAAAACAACAACTGGAGTGTTTGCAATTAGAAGTAATACACAAACACATAGATCCACACATAAAAGCGAACCAAATATGGAATATTGTCTATAGTACTGTGACATAAATAAGTTTTATGTTAATTATAGTCTTGATTACGTGAACAAACAAAATTATTAAATTTATTCTTCATAATCATAAACGTAGTAAATTATTCACGATCGATTGATTTACAAATTTACCTAAAGCTAGGTATTATGCGATAAAGGCTCGGACGATACCATGAGGAAATGAGATACAGTTATTGTTATTTATTAAAAAAAATTATAAAACATTAATAATCAACTACTTAATAAAGCAGGAGAGTTTAATTTATTTAATATTAAATAACCAGTTAGGAGAAGAGCTGGGTAATTATATTTGAACAACTAAATTCGATTAGTTAATTATTTAACGTTAAATTAAAACTGGGAAGTCTATTAAAACCGGAATTTTGACTGACAAAAAATGCACGAAAAAAAAGTTAATTTTGCAAAAACCTCCTAATTACGTGTAAATAAAAGAGTTTTCATTCCCTTTGTGGTTTTTCTTTACACCTAACAGATACAAAAGCTGCAGTTATCGATCCAGCAAATTTGGCGAAACATAGCGCTCAACATTTATATACAAAATGCGAGTCACAGAGGTATATTAACGTCAGGGCTTGACTTAGCTTAGCCCTGGGACTTGTCACGTCTCGTTTTCCCTTTAAATTTCTTACCGCGTTTCAGTTCACGTTAAAATATTTACACATGCATGTTTTATCATCGAAGGGAATTATGACGAAACGTTTTTACTTTCCCATACTGCACATCCTATAGAACTATTACGACGAAATCCAATACCAAGGTGAATCGATGCTCTGGTCATTCAGAACCCCAGACGGATTTCTGCCGGTCGACAAAAACAAACTGAGATTGATAAATTCGAATGCTTCTAATATTTTGAAAATCTATTCTTAGTAAGCAGAATTTTATTACCTTAATATCAAGAAAACTTCTCAATGAAACCTAAACTACTTAAATTATAAAAAAATACGTACCAGAAAAGAAGGACGAACGAAAATCGAGTAATTTAACCGTTTTACGGTTAAGGATATTTACAAAAAAAAATATTTCTAAATGCAGTCACGTAGCTGTGTAAATAAACGTCTTTGATAACTCTCTATTTGAATGGACAAAATCTTATCTAACATCTCTCTTACTAAATTAGTTCAGAGTATTTATAGAATTGAGGAATAACTTGTTATACTATTATTTCTATTGAGCTTAACGTTTCTGTTTAATTGGAAAAATGACAATGTTAAATTTTCTTAAATACAAGTGACTCAATAGATGTTATGTTAAGTTCATTTAAAGATGCTTCAACAAGGTATGACTTAGAAATCTTCCTTTTGTCAATCTCACTGAATATGTTCACGATCAGGAAGCTAAAAATGATATTGGCAAGCAAAATCTTGTTACATTATTTTATAAGTGGAAGACAGTGAAGGTCACATCTGCAACTGACTATTTCTAATTTCTATAAATAGTATTCGTATGCGTTACATACAAGGTAGCAAATGTGTTCTATAAAAGCAGTAGCAATTCTTACGTAGTCAGGTGAAATATAGTAAAATCTTGAAAATTTAAAGTTTCAAACGATTCAATAAGAAAGAGGAATTTAATTAGCAAGTTAATTTTGACTTTATTGTATGATTAAATCTCAAATTTTATTCCAATTAGATCAATCATTAAATTTTTCAAAGAAGATTCTTCAAATATTTGTAAACGAAAATTTAATTTAATTATTGTAATTAATCTTAGTTTAGAATTTAGTTTGCAATGTAACTAAAAGAAGTTATTGAAAGCAAAGTGAAGTTTAAAGACAGTCGATAATTAAATAGCCAAATTCAGTGAGTTTGTATAAAGTAACTTAGTGTATCAAGCAATAGAAGTTACCAAAACGAAACTGAAAATAAGTCTTGAATTAAAAAAAAGAAACATACAATTTATAAGAAAAACAAACCATTTTATGAATAATTTTTTCTACAAACTTACACCGTGTTATTTCAAAGTGTAGATTTATCAAGTTAAAACTACTACATGCGCAATTAAAGTAATTTAAAAGCTCTGCGTATACGTCAAGTTATAGAGATAATTTGTTTAATTAATAGAAGCTTTGTGTTAGATGTGCATCTGTTAAGTGAAAGATGTCAAAGAAGATCATCTTCCATTTCCTAAACAATCACTTCAGCATTGTGAAATCTTTGAAGGTAAATATTAAATTTACTTGTTTTATTTTTCAGACGGCAGGATAGTAGGTAAAATAGGAAACTAAAAGCGCTTAGAGTTAGTAGTTCATAGCTGATAGTTGGTAAAGGTTGAACACGCCAAAACCTGGGCACGAATAAGAACTTACTAGTGCTAAGATAAGAGACATAGGTTGTTTTTTATTTGGACAAAACATATCTAGTAGCCATAGAAACAAAATGTGACAATTGATATTTTTTGTTGTTCATTCGTTGTTAACATGGCAAGCCGTCAACTTCAGCTACGTGAAATTATCTTGCACGAAAACACTAAAAATCTTCTAATGAGTTATAAAGCAAGAAAGTTAAATTATCCTCAATCAACTGCTTGTTCTGTTTTAAAAAAGTTTCGAGACCGCTTAACAGTGGAAAGGAAACCAGGAAGCGGAGGAAAACAAGGAGTGAAGGACAAAAAGAAGGAACAACGCGTATTACAGCTTTTTGTATCCAATCCCAAGTTGTCATCGCGTGATGTGGCTAAAAAGATAAAAATGTCCCAATCATATGTACAAACAGTTAGGAGTAGAGCTAGTTTAAAAAGTTATAAGGCCTAAATTGCACCCGATCGTAATGCTAAACAGAATTTAACTGCCAAAACGTAGATCGAAGAAATTGCACAAAAATTTTTTTAACAAGATATGAATGCATGGTGATGGATGACGAAACTTATATCAAAGCAAATTCCGGGTCACGAGTTTTACACCAGCAAAAGTCATAAAGATGCTCCAAAAGATGGTAAACTTAAAAAAAGGTCCAAGTATTCAAGAAGATACTTACTTGGGCAAGCTATTTGTAGCTGTGGAAAAAGAAGTCTGTCATTCATCACCACGGGAACAATAAACCAGGAAATTTACAAAACGGAATGCTTGCAAAAGCAGCTTCTGCCTTTTCTACGAGAGCATAAGTCATAATCATTGTTTTGACCAGACTTAGCCAGTTGCCACTATGCTAAATCAGTGGAAGAGTTGTATGAGCAAATGGAGTTGTTGTAGTTCCCAAAGACTGCAATCCCCCCAACAGTCCTGAACTTCGACCAATCGAAGGGTATTGGTCTATAATAAAATACATATTAAAAAAGAAAGGTGGAGAAGCAAATTCCGTGACTGACCTACAGAAATCCTGGTCATGGGCTACAAAAAGAGTCAGCGATGAGGACGTGCAAACCCGAATAAGTCGTATACGACGTAAATTACGTTCTGTGGCGTATGCTGGTAAATTAGAGTAAACAAATATTGTTCACATGTAAAAGACATCATAAATAAATAAAGTATCTCTTGTTTTTGTTCAAATAATAACTTTTTTTTTTATAAAATAAAATTTTAAGTGCCCACGTTTTGGCGTGTTCAACCTTTATTTCGAGTTCTGAAGGTGACAGTTACTTCTAAAAGTCTAAATGTTTGGTTAATTCACAGTTAAGTTAAATTAGTTATTGGAATCTTGTACCAATAACAGTTGGTCATTCAGTGTAAAGTATTTTTCACTAAACAAGAAGACAATCTGAACCTGAAACTCAAACTGAAATTTCTAAAAAGTTTCAGTACTAATCAATGGTAGGCTAAGCTATTGACATTAGACTGCATGTTGTAGTCGTTTGGTGAAGTAAATAGTAAAGTTGTTCTGCTTTAGATGGCGATTTTATTTGATTTATTCTTGATTCTTTGAACAGAAATGTCATTTGTCACATGGTGTATGGCGGCTAATTTTGTTTATAACATTTTTACATGTTTTTGGTGACTGCAATATTTTTGACTAATTGTTTATGTTTAGGTTTGTCTGCAGGATATTTGGTTACTGCAAACGACGTTATTTTTGTTTTGTTACCAATTGACTACATAATGTGTATGCATGTAAATTTGCCATTATACACCTGTAATTTGTTTTCACTAAAGTTGCAATTTTTATCATGCGTATTTTGCTTTTTAACAGATAAAGAGTTTTGGAAAAATTAGAGAGTGATGATGGAGATATTTCGGATACTGATAACTTAGAAGATCTACCATACGAACCTAAGGAGATAGAATACGCCGAGGAACATGACGATGAAGTTCTGGAAAATGAATCTGATGAAACAGAGAGTCAAGAAGAAACAGTCGCACCATCTACATCTAAGAAACGAAATCAAAAAATAAGGTATAAAAATGTTATTTGGGAAAAGAAGTGTTTAGAGCTCAATAATAACCAACTGCGTTATCACTGGAATGTAGACGTAGAGTATAATTTTCTAGTTCTAGCTCAGTTTTTTGCCTATTGAAGATCTTCTAAATCATATTGTCCAGCAAACAAATTCAGAGAAACCAGTCAATTTTACAGTTACAGACAGTAGACAGTATATTGGAATTTAAAAATAAATAAGTATGATAGGAAGAAGAAGAAGACAAAAATAGAAGTAAGGAGTACAATCGACATTTGATGGGGTGGATCTTTTGGATAGCCACATAGGAAGATATAAAAGCAGAAAATGGTACACAAGATTATTTTAGCATTTGATTGATTTAACTTTAGTTAATGCTTGGTCATTGTATAAAAAAATCTTAAGCCAGCAAGACCTAGAACATTTAGAAATTAACCAAGCAAAGTTCCGAACACATATAGCTTTTTGCCTTTGCAAGATTAATTGGTAGACCAAGTTCATTGTAAATGGAAATTCAATTAAAGAAGAAAGAGGAGAAAGTTCACATTGGTCACTGCCCTATTCCACAAAGCCACAAAATGTGCTGTAAATATCCAAAAAAATGTAAAGGTTTTACTAGAATCAAATGTTCAAAGTGCAAAGTTGGATTTTATTTAAACACTAACGATAATTGTTTTTAAAGTTTCCATATAAATTAGATGTGTTCCTTTGCATGTAGCCATTTGGCAACCAATACATTTCTATAGGAAAAATGTACTTTCGTTTTTGTAACTCGTTTGAATTATTTTTTCCATTAATCGTACTACACTATGTATAGCTTTTTTGACAGACTTTTGACTTTATGCATTTAAGGTTTAATTTTATTTGCTTAGAAAGTCGATTAGTAGAAAATTTAAAATTAAAACGGGCAGATTTAAATGTTTCTCTCTGGCTTTCAACATTTTATTTCAAGTATGGTGTGCTAATCTTGAAAGAAACTTTTTATTTATTTTATAAGTTTGCTGGTGTTTCATTGCTTGTTTGGTTTGTACTTCAAGAGTATTTCTGTGAGATAGTTTTGTGGTAATTCTACCTAGTTAGAGTTTTCTTCAGATTTAGAGTTAATTAATTGTATGTTTGCAAAAGTTTAATTAACTAGCTGAGACTTAAAAGTGGTATACAGAATAATTTATTCAGAACTATTTCAATTTAGTTTCTTTAAGAAACTTTGTCTTCCAATGCTTTAAACGTATTTGTTTTCAGTTTTCAATATTTTATTCAGATCATCTAGGCAGTGATATGTTTCAAGCCACCTAAAGCTTGTAGAACTGGAAAATAATTTTCACTTTTTATGTATTTTTCTGTAAAACAATATCCGAGGTTAGTACGGTATGAACGCATTTAAAGAAATATCTAAAATCTCAACTATTTGATTTTAAATCTTTTTTTTTGATTGTTTGAATAGTTAACAGATACTTTTATTCCCGTCTTAAGTTACTACAAGTAGGTCCTTAAAGATATATTCTGAGAGCAGCAAGAATTTGGGCGCCCAACGTGGGGCCCGATTGACTCTTCAGGCTAACAAGTTAAGGTGAAGTTGTTACAAGACCTGGTTTATCAATTATCAAGTTGATAGTTTCTTACCCGTTAAAATTTGAAATACCCCAATATTTAACGGAAAACTTTTTTCTAGTTTCTTGGAAATAACGTCCAATATTGAGATAAAATTCCTTGTAGGTACTTACGCAGTAGACTCAAGTCTGTTTTTTTTTATATAAACTTCAAACTTTTTAACAAGGTTTGCAGTATGAATGGTAAATAGAAGTATGATACTTCAGAGTTCAGACTTCAGACTTAAATTAATTATCATAGAAAAATATTTCTTTTTGCTGTTATTTCTTATTATTTCTGTGATTAAAACATCAGGATTTGTATGTTCTAGAGAAGAGATGTACTAAAGGTAAGGAAAGCTACCAAAGCAAGCACTTGTGTACAAACAAGCGGCGTTCATTAATGAATAATCTAACCGTTGATGCAGTAATTTCTTATTTTGAATTTTCCCATTTAAAATTATTGTAGCAATTTCTGATAACTTTGTTAAAATTAAACATTAAAAAGTTATTCCATTATCATAAATAACTTCTAAAGCTTAATGTAATTGCATTTTAATTGCCTATACTTTTTGTAATTCAAAACATAATACAATGTGCATTTAACCTACTTTAGTTGTAAATCGATCAAAATTTTAGCTTAGAGCAACAATATTCGCCATTAAGAACTAAATTAAATAATGCAATATTTGCTTTTCGTAGACTGAAACGGATACGTTCAGCAAACATACTGAGAATCCGAGCTGGGGTAAGACCACGAGAGTCATGTTGTTATATTCACGACTCTAACTGTTTATTTATTTACTAAAGCTTTATTCGTCAAGAACGTACATTTATAAACAGATTGACAAAAAAAAACAATTAGTTAATAAGTGACAAGGTGATAAACAAACTGTTGTTTTCACTTTTTATGAGCCACATTTATTCTGATAGGTTTTATAGCTACCCAATGCAGTTTGTTAATTTTTTCTTGAATTTGCATGAATAAATATATTTTACAATCGCAAAAAAAATTATAAACCTTAAAACTTATTGAGGATCTTTTTCAGAATGATTTAGAGAAGATAAAAAATATAAATTTTATTTAAAAATCGAATTTACACTTACTACAACAAATAACATAGAGATAGTTCCGAGCATCCTACTTTTAATTCAAAGTTACTTGGCATTTTTGCTTTGAGTTCATTTTACTTTATAATTATGTTCTGTATGGAATGAATTCCTTGGCCAGAAATAAATTAAAAAGTTTTAATATACAGGATATTAGAATTCTGCTAGACATTTTTATATTTTCATTATTTCCCAAACAATGCACAATCATTTTTAGGCAAAACTATAAAGAAGGAATCAAACTCTTTGACAGCATTTTTATTAAGACGTCTGACGATCCATTTCTAATGAATTGCCTACATATTACTTAACACCCTGTATAACTTACCAGTATACCTTAATTCGCAAATCCTGTAAGTCCAAAATCACTAATTTTACAAAACAAAAAATCTTGAAACTAACTAAAACCATTTCCTTCTAAAACCTATAAACTAAAAAACCTACAGCCTGTGGTTAGGTAAGTATAACTACTCATACTAAATAGTAAGCATTTTAACACAAACAGTCTATTCTACTGATGAAACAATTGATCATAAAGGAATAGAATGAAAATCTTTTGGAATACTTTCTTTCAGTTTTTGCAAGTGGTCCCATTTTTTTCTAACTGCAATTGGCTTTGCGTACGGTAATTTTAGTTTGATGTTTCTTTGTTCCAAAGCTGTATGTTTGATTTTACAAAACACTTTACCATCTGGGGTATGTTTTCGATCCCAGGTTCCCAACTTTATGACCGGTTCTAATTGATGTTATTGATCGAAATCTAGATATCTAACCCAAAACGAACTTGGATTTTCCCTGGCACTTAAGACAGACTCCTACACAGTCTGCTGGGACATTAATAACTGTTCTTCACAGTTTCCTTTCAATAAGGGAATACATGTGGTCAGCCTCCATTTGAGTATGGCCCTTTTCTATGTATTTTTGTTCTATAGTTCTATTATTATTAATAGCAGTACTTAAAAAGAGCGTTTAATATTCCTATCTTGAGAAAGGCATCAGTTACTATATAGCATAATATTTTGACTACCTTCTAGGCATTTTAACACATACTTAAGGAGGAAAGTAAAGTAGTAAGATCATAAACCATTAATTTTATTTTAAAATAAATGGCGGATGTGTTCGATCCGGATCCGTTTAAAATTCCGACAATCGAAACCCCGACAATCAAAATCCTGACAAGTCAAAATCCCGACAATCAAAATATTATATTAGGCATTTGTTTGACATTTGTTTATCTAGTGCTAGATGGAATAAGTGGAATTTGTAAAATTGTTTCGCCCCAAAAAGGAAATTCGAAGATCATCATTCGGGGATATCTAAAGTGGTTATGGTAGAGCCCATATTGGTACTTATACTATCATTGAAGTTGACCTGCAAGTAGAGAATATTCTACGTGGTGAACAGCGACCAGCTCAAAAGCAACAAATTGTTGAAAGGGAAAAACGGATAATGACAGTCTACAATGATAAAGCAAATAGAAACAACATTGAATATCTACTCGGTTTGGCTCATAACATCTCACTTTAGATCTATTTTATTAAGATGAGAAAAGAACGCTATATAGACTTCGGCTTTTTATTTTGAATATACGTCAGGATTTGTAAAATTTAAACAATTATGATTTCGAGTCCCAATTGGGTTCCAAATAGCTTGGAAGTCCTGGCCGGACAACAACTATGGAAAAATCTCTAAAGAATTCTCTTAGAAGATCTTCGCGATTCTTTTCAGTTCCCTGAGCATGATTTATTTTAATTTCTTTCTTTTTATTTTCAGATTCCTGTTTTGCACAACTGTCATCTTTCCAATCACGGCTTTTTCTTTCAATCCAAGTGTATTGAAAAACAATTTTTACACACGTACACTTTTCTTCATTTGGCTCTTCTAAGTAGTAATATCAAGTAAGCTTTCTACTTCCTTATTGTTTTTACATTTTACATTTTGCCTTTTGGTCCTATCGCTAATACTTCAAAAAATGACGAAGGATACAATGACCAAGAGAGCAGGAAATTGCTTCGTTAATATACCGACGTAGTAAAAGATATCTAAAATAAATAGAAATAGAGAGTGTCCAAGAAAGAATACCTACACTAGAAAAAGTAAAAGATATCAGTGAGAAGAGTTTCAGAAATAAGGAGCGATTGATTCTTCCTAGAAATAAAATTCAAACAAGAAAAAATCAACACAATAAGCAAAAAGAGAAGGACAGTTAATACAAAAATTAAGTGCTGCAACCTAAGAAAAAGAGAAGTAAAAAAAGAATTCCAAAAGACAACAATAACGAAGATAATAACGTAAAGAACATACTAAAGGCTGCAGAGGAATCTTGTGGAATAATTAAATTAGTAAATAGACATACGAAAAGACTAAATGGTAGACAGAACAGGTCAGGCCAGTAGTAAGAAGGAAAAAAGGCGCATGGAAGAAATATTTAGATACAAAAATCCTAAGAGACTACGAAACATATAAGAAAGTAAAAACCAAGTAAAAAAGTGATCAAAGAAGAAAAAAGGAAAAGATAGACAGAGCTTGGAGAGAAAATGAAAAACGAAAACCAAAAACTATTCTTCGAACACCACGGAATATAAAAAACAAAAAGATTGACACACCATAAGAAACATCAAAAACAAAGAAGAGAACGTCGTAACAGAAGAAGGGAAGATCATGGAAAAATGAATTTACTTAAAGCTAAAAGAACAAGTTACAACACTAATATGGTCACCGAACAAGAAATAGAAATACTCGAAAAAAATAATCGTAGAAGAAACAAGTGAGGCAATTAAGAAAATTAAGTTAGGAAAAGCTCCCAGGCAAGATAAAATAACTGCAGATTGATAAAAGCGCTTCCAGATTTGCCCATACATTGACTAAGGGAAATTATGAATCTAGCACTAAAAGTAACACACCCAGAAGAATGTCAAATTGGCACAATTACATCTATATTCAAAAAGGGATAGTAAAAAATGTAAGAACTATAGAGGGATCACATTAAGAAGCACAAGTAGAATACTAGAGAGAAGACTAAGGAACAAAGTAGAAGAAACACAATTTGGCTTTGGACCAAACAAAGGAGTCAACGACGCAATGTTTATAATAAGGCAGATAGGGGAAAAAGTAACAAAAGAAGAAACGAATGTACACATGAACTTTATATACCTAGAAAAGGCATTTGATAAAATCAGAAGAGCAGACATATGGAAAAATTTAAGAAAAAAGGGAACATTCGAAAAATTAATAAGAGGAATACAAAGCCTGTATAAAAAAGATGAAAAACTATATGAGGACAAGACAAGAAATATCGGAAGCATTCGAGACAACACAAGAAGCCAGACATGGTTGCATTCTGTGCCCATTATTGTTTTCTTTGGTACTAGATGAAGGAGTAAAAGAACCAAAAAAGAGGTATGGCACTGAAGATTGTCAAAGGTGGAAATCGCCAAAATGTGTTACGCTGACGATATGAAAAAAGAAACATGAAAACTAATAAAAAGAAAACAAAGACCATGATACTTGGAAAGAAGCAACAGTTACATAACATCCAATTAGGAGGAGAAAACTTACGAGTACAAGAATTTAAATATTTAGGAATCCAAGACTAGTTGTAAAAGAGCAAGAGGACGACTAGAAAGGATTATGGTTAGAGGATGCGAGGAAAGCAGTAGTGAGAAGAGAAACAATTTGGGAGGAAGCCAAACAGATTACCCAAGATAGGAAAACTTTACACTCGCAAGGTAGATAGGTTAAGAATTAAGTAAGTAATATACCTACGCGTAGAAAGAAATCTAAAGTAGATAGAGATAGAGAGTGTACAAGAAAGGATACTTACATTAGAAAGGGGCAGATTTAAGAAACCTAGAAATAAGAAACTTAGCTGTTCTGGAAATATTCTAATCAATCTCTATCTACGAATGTATGTGTCTAGACTATGTTTACTATACATGGTGTCTTTGAAAGTAAGCAGGAAACTTTATCAATCCATACTAACGATTAACTTAATCATTTCTAAAGTTTACACTAAATCTAGCAAAACGAAACGTTTTTAATTTTTCTCGCAAGATCAAACTTTCTTTATTTAGTAATATGTTATTATGACGAAACAATCTAATTAGCTGTGACGTGATAAAGATTTTCCAAAAAAGTGGCTATTCCTCCCAAAATCTCTCGGTATTGATTCTAAAATGATGAACGCTGATAATGTAACTTGAATAAAATTTCAGGTTACTATTATTCTGGAAAATCGGAAGTTTTAGATAGCGTAAGGCTATGTTTTATTAAAAAATAGTTTTCAATCTATAGTTTCCGTAGTTTAGTTGGTAATAATCTGAAAATCGTCTAGAAGAGACCCATAATGTTGATTAATGTTTAATGTAATGTAATGTTTATGCTCTTTTTGAGCCTCTTCGGTGGGATATACGAACAGAATCGTTCCGTTTTTGTTAAAGTTTTTGCCGTGGCACCCTGTTCTGTCCTTAGGTGTGCATTGGAGTGTCAGCGTCCTGATGATCTTAGTGACGCCAATAGTCCAGTCCGCTTCCGGGGCAAAGACGTGCGTTGGGCAGCGCACTGGTGGGAGGACTTGCTGAATCCTGGTGCCTACGTCTTCAACGTAAGGTGAACTTTGATTAACAACAAGAAGTGGGTTAGCGGGGAAAAAGGACTGTTACACACTGAGATATGGCGTATATGCACTTTCGGGGGTTAATAATGTTTTCTGTCAGATTTAAATAAATCCATACTGTTATATTTTGTTAAATTTATAACGCGAATATTAATTTACAACTAAGAAGTAGCCTCATGCTGTTTACTTTGAGTTACATTATTACTCTATTGTTGGAATTTTTTATTCTCAACCAGGTTTCCTATTTCTTAAACTGCATTTGGTTTTTGATTCCAATAAATTAAATTGCAATTGCAGTGACATACAGCATACTAACTGAAAAAACAGACCTTAAGATAGAAATAGGTTGCGTTTTGATAATGTATGGAATTTCAATGAAATAACCTAAATATGATTTACACATTCATTTGCAATTAGATTAGTGTCTACGATAATACATATCAACAATGACCTAGTTATTACAACTAAAAAATAGTAAAGAAAGTTTTCTAGTTTAAATGTGATTTGTGTTTTATTCTCACGTTCGAATTTAATATAGAGACAGTTGAACCGCAAGCTTTGCAACCACCTCATAAAACATATATTGAAACGTGATTTCTTGTACGTTTCGGGCTTCACATAATCTCAATTTCAAATATATATCAGTGTGGGAAGAGAAGAGCTCCTCATTTTCATGAAAGCGTGTTTGCATTTATATACACCGACTTCAAATTAAAGTTAAAGCTATGTATGATTGCAACCACCGGGGAAATTTGGTTTATACACTTTCAATGAATTTTCTTTTTTATTTTCTCGTACTAGAGTACCATACTTTACATATATCAAGAACATTGGCGTTATAATAGCAGAGCTTTAAGTTAGAAAAGGCATGTTGGAAATTGGTAAACTGACAGAGAGACCTGTCTTTTATCGTAAAATGTCGTTTGAAGTGACGGAAAAAAATCGGTTGAAATCGTTACAATATTAAACAATCGTTTTTCTATCATTGGTAGGTGGTGACAGCTCTGACACGGGATTGAGGCGATTTTTTTTTCAATTTTAGGTTAAATGAATAAATCACGCAGTATTATTAGAAGACTCACGTGGCAATAACAATAAAAACATACTTAAAACCATCGTGGGAGTCTTTAATAATAGAACAACTAACAATGAAATGTTGTTAATTAAACAAATTAAATTCAATATAGTCATTCCGATGTTTATGATACTGATAATAAAATTCCTGGTATGTCTGTTTGATTTCACTTCTGAATTGCGCTTAACTAATCAGCGAGAATCAATAGAAACGTTTTCCATTCTCATAGAATTGATTTTTAGAAGTCATAACAGTAATAAATTTTGCATGAAGGAAGTAAATTACGATCACTACAAGAACTGACGTAGGAAATGTATCATTGAAGGAAATATATCATTTTAGATTACTCGTAATGATATGAGTAGACCGGGCATCAACAATGAGTCCATCAAATAATGAATGCACTCGCTTCTTAAGTGAGGAACATATACAAACTCGATGCTGTCATATTCATACGCAATTGAGTGTAAATACCTATGTTTAACTAACGGCGCAGCTGCATATATGAGCAGATGCGGTTATGGTTTAATGACTAAAATATTACCAACCATTTCGGTGTACCAAACCTCACCTTTATTATTCTAATTATTATATTTTTGTGATACAATGTATGCAGTTCTTATATAATAAAAAATTGGTATGATTATTTTGTTCTTGCCATTGTTTTATTCTAAATGGCATTTTAATATTTAAATTGTAATCGTTCGTTAGTGATACTGAGGTGATAGCGAAGAAAATTATTGGACCTCCCCCATCAATAGCAAAATTTAGTGTTAATAATAGTAATGAAATTAAGAACGAAATATACGCTCAAACTTATACACTCTAACGATTTGGTGACCTAGAAGTTAAAAGACACAGGCTCGAGTACAGCCCAAATTGGAATATTTCAAACAATTCGCAACAAAATTAATGATAATGAATTCTTAGAATAAAACACTCAACATAATAAATGAAACTAAAAATTTCTCTTCCAAATCTTTTTTGGCTAAATAAATAAGGGTAGAACACGAAGAAGTGGCTAAATGGATAGTCGATTGGAAGGTTTTCAAAATAGAGTTACAAAGAGTAGCACTTGAGGAAGCAACAAAGAATATGAAAAGTAGTCAATTCAAGCGAGCAGTTTACAGAAAACGCAGATTTTTCTGTCTATCTAGAAAAGCGCCAAAGCGATATTAATATTGCAAAAAAAAGACTCAAAACTCCCCAAATCCTAAATCTCTAAATCTACCGCGGTGGTCATACTTTCCCGCCGTCAAACGCTGCATGCACCATTTTTAGACAAAAAGAATGAGTGACAATAAACTGAAGACGTGATTTATTTCTACTACAAAGATATTCAGAGAAAGGGCAAGATATGGGATGACATCGCCGTATGCAACAGACTCCATTTCAACTGAAGTTCATTTCTTTTCTACTTTTCAGACCAATGGCCACTTATGTTTGTCACTCTGGTTTTTCTAGTTAGGCTCTAAATGACTGTCAAGTTGACAGTAGTCTGTCCACTGCAAAATTGCTCATTTTCGTCTAAGTTTAAATATAATTTTCACATTTGAATGGGTCTATGGAGTATGCATCATCCATGGATTAATATTCCAAACGCATTTTCCACAATCTTCGACATAATCTCTTATTAAAACTTTCTTTTCTCTCATCTGATCTTGATTGACGGTGAGACGGCGAGGAAAGGTTCGCATTCACGCAGGGGAAAAGCTTCATTTTCTATTAGTACACAAGGTGTAGATTCAACTTGATTGGGCAAAGATCTACCTTCTGGGACATTAAGTGTTCTGTTGACCAATTCTTGATCCATAGCTGATTCTTTAAAACGCGCTCTGTCACAGCTTTTACTGTATCCTCCAATTTCGATACAAGTAGACCTGTAATCATGGTCTACAGCAAAATAATGGAAAATATTTGCAAGCAGCAGAGATAATTAGAACCTGATTTATTTGAACATTTTATTGTGACATGCTTTCAGTCAATACTGTCGATACGATTTGGTAACTACCATTTGTCATAGAAGTCGGCTGTTATCGCTTCCCATGTTTCTTTTGTTGGTTCAGGCACATACATAAGCTGTAAATGGTTTTAAGTTACCGAACAAACTTCCGAAACGATGGCACTTTCGATTCTAAGGCCCATTCGAAAAGTATTCCCGATGATGTTGAAAGAATCTCCGATCACTAAGAACCTGAAAACATTTATGTACTAATATATTTTTTTCTACAGTAATAAATATGGTGATTGTTATGCTTAGGTGTAATGAAAATCATTTGTTCTCGCAGGTAACCAACTGAAAAAGAAGTGAAGAAATCTGAATAATTCATACCTCATTCATTTCTCTTCAAATGAAATTTCTTCGATCCTTCCTAAAACTCGCAAAAACTGACTTCGGCGTTTCAAACCACCCCATTGCTGAGGAAGAAGTGGAAGCAAATGACAACACTAAGCAGTCAACTGAGCACCAAGAAGGGGGGTCTCAACAAGAAGATGCAGTACGTAAGAAAAATGCGGTATCAGTTCCACAAGGAAAATTGGTGAAAAAGACTCCACAATCATCATCAGTGCAACAACTGTTCCAACGGAAAAATTTAAGTTCCTAAAAATAAAAATTTGGACTGCAATAAGTCTAATGTTGTTTTGTTAAGAGTAATGCAATATGAAATGAACTAGCAACTAGCTGCTCTACCACTTAACTAAGCTTCGCTAGTATAATGACAGGCCCTTTTTTCAGGTACGTAGTAGAACTGCATAATGTTAGATGGCTTGATGGTGTTTACATTTTCTTAAGATTGCTGCATAATTGATATTCTGCATAAGTAATTTTTGCATAAGACGAGAGTAGTGACGGCTACTATATGATATGTAATAGGGCAGTGTACACTTAAAAGTAAAACCAACTAGAACTATTTTTTGGACTTTTATTTAAAAACCTTACATTTCAAATATGGAATATAAAGCACTTTTTGTTGATAGCTAATATGTAGAAATTTTGTTGATAAATAATCCTGGATCGTATTTTATATCAGCTGTACTCTTTTTCGGTATAGAAAGAAAAAACTTTTTGACAGTAATTAACTATCCTCGTGCAGTGATTTTGCGTGTAATCCAACTCTAGTTCAGAATAGCTTTTGTTTGTCAAAATTGCCTCATTTAAAAACTTTTATATCAGATTTTCACTTTAATGTCATTATTCTAGTATCAATTTTGTATTCAAATTTAATATAAATTGATACATGAATTTCTATGTTTCGTAGCTATTGTGGACACCGTACATTATTTTAATTAAATAAAAAATGTATTTTGCTTTATATTTTAAAGCAAACATGACAAGTACGTGGTTTTGAAAACAAAAGCGAAATAAAATTAGTTCGCTCACGTTCTATGTTACAAAATGAATTATTTGAAATTTAAATTGATTGCTACACGTACACTCACTGTAACAGATTTTAAACTAACAATAAAATTAATAATGGTTTGAGCATCTATTTAAATCGACGACGTAGAAAGTTGACCCGTCTCGCTACAAAACCACATTATTTTAAAATAAAGCTCTTAATAAACCTATTATGAAATTAGGGTAATGCGTGGGAACAAATACGTTTGCCTATAAAACCATCAATAATAGAAAAAATGTAGGTCTCTTGTAATAAAGCAATAATACTCCCCATTTATATTTCCGTTACACTAAATATTTTTTATACATCGACGATTATCATTTATTCGTGGTGCGCACAGCATGAGGTAATTAAATAGAACTAAATTATTATAATTTACAGGGTGAATCAAGTTCATAAATTGATAACAACCTCGAGTTAAAAGAAAGATAATAATAAAATAAATAAACAGGAATAAAGTTAGATAGATATATAGAGTGTTTATTTGAATCAGACACACGGAAGATATTTGGGTTCAATCTCAAAACAACGTTTATACATTGCTGTGGATAGTAATAATGATAATTTCAAGAAATTTATAAATTTATCCAAAATCGTCCAAAGGATGAACTCCAACTTTCATTTGGGTTATTTTTGTAGTGGGAATATATTTGAAAACATGACAGGATAATTAAAATCATTTTTCATTTTTCTGCTTTTCATTAATTTCTTATGCTCCCTCAGGTCGTCGGATGTGTTTTCTTAGTTATCTTCTACCCATTTCTTCCATCCCTTCCGGTCTTTCGCCAGCTCTTTCATTTGTTGTGCAGTTTTCCCTTTTCCTCTGCTTGTGTCAATAATCTGTTCTATCCATTTTCCCTCAGTTTCCCTTTCCTCCTCCTTCCATATTTTCCAACTTCCATCACTTTTTTCGTTGTCCTATTTTGTTCCAATCTAATGATGTGCCCATACCAGTTAAGTTTTCTTCTATTTATTTTTGTAAATATTGTGTTACGTTTTAACAAAAACGTGTTTTTATTTTTAATGTTTATTTTTACTTAGTTTATTACAATTTATTTCCAGAATTTATTTACACTGAATTATTTATTTAATTATGCACAGAAGAATTTATTTATCACTAATTAACATTTATTTCGTTCGTAACTACTAGCTGATTGACTGTAGAACCCCTTCTGCTCGGTCAACGCCGCCTTATATTCGTTTCCGCGTGGTTCTTGATGAGCCCAGAAAGTTCGCGTTCCTTCTGGAACATTCTACAGTGGAAGATTCTCAATAGTTCGAGATTTCTCCGGCACATTCGACCAGCTTGTTCGAGACTGTTTGGGACTTTTTCTAGAATATTCTAGGGGTGGCGCGTTACAATTGGTTCTTGGTTTAGTTCTCTTCGGATGTCTTCATTTCTTATTCTATCCAGTTTTGTTTTACCGGCTATCTTTCTTAGTGTTTTCATTTATTGCGCTGTTTATCTTCTTGTTATTTGCCTATGTTTCGCTCGCATATGTTAATGTTGGTATGGGTATTGCGTTGTATACTTTTAGTTTAACTTTTCCGTCCAATCTTTTTACCATATATTGTTTTGTTCAGCGCATAGTAAATTTTGTTTGCCTTTTTCACTCTATTTGTTGTTTCTAATTCTATTTTTCCATATTCAGTTATCATTAGCCCTAAGTATTCGTATGCTGATTTTGTCTCTAATTCACTATCTCCACATGTTAGTTTACCTCTCTCTTTGCCTTCCTCCTTTTTTGGCTTATAACCATGGATTTAGTTTTGTTGACATTTCCTACCATTCCTAATTTTCTGATTTCTTCTATCCAAATATCTATCAGTTTTTGCATTTTCTGTTTTCCAACACAATGTCGTCTGCGTATAACAGTCCTAGTTTTACCGGTTCTTTAGATTTCTTGTCATTTAATTGTACCCTTCACGTTTTTGTACGTGCTTTTAGTTATATTTATGATTCTCCTCAAAATTTTTAATTCTTCCATGATCTTCCACACATAACTTCTATCTATGGAGTCGAACGCTGCTTTGATATCTATAAATGTTAAATATAGATCCTCGCCCTTTTTGTTTTTCCTCTCTATTATATTTCTTAGAATGAAAATGTTATCCGTTGTCTCCCTGGCATGTAAGCAGCTTGTTCTTCTTCTAAGTTCCCCTCTAGGTAAATCCCGAGTCTCTTTTCTAAGATTCTTGTATAAGGAGGGCAGGCATATAGCTCGATAATTTTCACATTCTGCTTCATTTCTTTTTTTGTGTATAGGTAGTATAATGTACTCCTCCCAGTCTCTAATAAACATTTCTCGCCTCTTTCCTCTAATAATTTTATCATTTCTGGATCGATACCGTCAGCCCTGCTTGCTTTTCCTTCTTTTATTTTTGATATTGCTTCCTTCTGTTCTTCTAAGTTCCTGTTGAGTTTTTGTATCTTCGGTTTATTAGTTTCTCTGTTTTGTCAAATTTTTGTGTATAGTGTCTCCTCCATATACTCAATATATCTTTGATGAATGTTTGTATTTGATTATTTTTGTTTTTAATTCCACGTATTTCTTTTCTTTTCTTACTTCTTATGCTCCTTAGTTTACCCCAGAACCGTTTGTTATCGTACTTATAGGTTCGGACTAATTCTTCTCCTAAATGCTTCTCTTACAAGTTGTTTTACGTTATTTTACGTTATTTCTATGGTTCCTGTATGTTATTCTATCTTGTTCTTTTTTTGTCTCGATATATTTCTTCCATGCTCTTTTTTTGATTTTTCTTCTTCTGTATCTTTGCGTTCCACCAACCCGTTATCTTGCTATTTTTCCTTATCCTTCTTATGCCACAGACCTCTCTAGCTGTATTTGGTATTATCTCTTTAAAGTTTGTCCATCCTCTAATTGGACTAATCTTGCGTTTGTCTCTTCTTGATATTTCAACCTTCTTTCTTCATTTTTCATTCTGTTTATATTCTATCTCTTCTATGTTTGGGCTTTCTAACGTCATCTCTGACATTACTAGTCTGTGTTGTGTTTCCATCTCTGCTATATTTTCAATCCTTACGTTATGCACTTTTTGTTTCATTTCCTGTGTGTATCTCATATAATCTATAATACTTCTGGCAGTCCATTATTCTACTACGAGGGTATATTTTTCGTTCAGTGGTTGGTACAAAAAAGTATTTCTTATTAATAAGTCATTTGTTTGACAAAATGTTAGCATTCTTGTTCCATTTCTGTTAACTTGGTGCTCTCCGTACTCTCCCATACATTCAAGTCCTCTATTCTCATCGTTTTCTATTTTGGCGTTTCAATCAAAATTACATTTTTACTTTCTTCTTGTATTTCGTCTAATATCTCTTGCATTTTTGCATAGGAAAACTTTCATTTTATTCTCTTCGGTTCCTTCTATTGGAGCATATATCTGTACTATGTGCACTTCTTTAATTTCTATTTTCATTTTTAAATGAACAAATATTCAAAAATACTAAGTAAACTAAACTGAATTATTTACAATTAAATATTTATTATCAATATTGGAATTAATGAATTAAATTTTATAAAAATGAATTAGATGAACTGAACATTAAAATCTATCAGGTAATTACTGTAAATAAATTTTTTTATATATAAAACAAATATTAAACTGTAAAATAGTATTATGTAAACAAATAAACAAATAAAATAGTTTTGATTTGTCAATAAAATCATTAAAGCAAATTAGAAAACAAGTAAGGTGAATTAGGTCAACAGTATATCTAATTTAGATAGATACCACTGCAATATATAAAAATATTTTAATAAATTTAAAGTAGGAATATGATCCACCATAAATATTCTACTAACTTTGTTTTGTTTCGTTATCTTTCACAATGCATTTGTACACAATTCTCAACTGTATAGCAATAACAACAATTATAATTGTATTCAAAATTTAAAATTTACTATTAAATACAATACATTTTCTTATTTAATGCTTTACACGCCCTACTTAAATAACTCTTTTGTTATGTGCTGTAATTTTCACTGCATTAGAACATTTATGGCACCTGGGGCGATTAATTAAAGAGGGGATTATAAAGCTCTCTTGTAACGCACCCTATACATTGATGTTATTATTATTATTATTATTATTATTATTATTATTAGTTAATAATATAAATGAAACATTAATTTTAAAGTTTTTGAACATAACGTAAATTATTTTCATAGTTTTTAAAGTTTTGCACTAATACGTTTCAAGTAAACTCGAAAACCCATTCTAAAAATGACTGAACTTATATTCGTTAGAAGTTCTAAAACAGCGTTGTCAATAATATGACAAGCGATAAAGGAAAAGTATAAGTTCGTGTCCGGACTAAATTTTCAAATACCTTTAAAAGTATTTTCAAAAGTCTTAAGTTTTCAATAATGAACACGTTTAAAGTTTTAAAATATGTTGTCGCATCGAAGTATTCCGGACTGACGGTTGGAAAAAGTCTTTTAAGTATTTTTTTCGTTTGTACTGCAGTAACTGAGAAAAGCGAGAGTTTCTGCTTAAATTTATTAGTTGGATATTGCGTGTTTAAAACATTTTCTTAAATAAACCGACTTTTTTCGATAATTAGGAAAATGTCACAAGAAGCCCCGGTAATTATAAAAATGTTTTAATTAACCAGAAGAACATTACACAAACATCAAAAACTGCAGGCGGACAAAGAATAGGGAGAAGTCACATCCGTATCGTCGACGGTATTGTATAATTACTACTCTTTGTTAAAATACGATCTCTTTGTAATGTTTCTTCCTTTGCTTTTAATGCTCTTCTATTTACAGGAGAAACATTATTCCTGTTTCGCAATCATAAAGATAATAAGCCCATCGAGGGGCAAGTAATTAAATAGAGATTTTAAGTGGTTAAACACCAAAGTCTGTATCTAGTAATCTTAAAATTCTCGAATAAAATTTTACATTAACTTTTATTACCTTAGAATAAAATTAGGGAATTCTCAAAAATTTTAGATGAATTTGTAATTCTTAAAGTTAACTACCTTATTAAGACTTCTTTACGCCGCTTTTATGCCCATCTTTGATCTCGTAAGAGCAACATTTAACATTATTTTTATTGTTTTTGTGATTTGAAAGACATCATGAATTTAAATTTAATTCCGAACCAGGTTACCGGATTAACAAAAGAAAACTTAAAGCTGGAAATCGTTAAAATAAAGCATAAACTTGATGTTTCTTAGATAATGTTCTTGTTTCCCTAGTCTAACTTTATTTCTAAAATCGATTTCTTTTCTTACCGTTGTTAGTGCTGCTAAGCACCCATTTATTTCTCTCTTTGTTTCGTAAACAACATAAATTATTGCACAGACCTATTAAAGTTTTAGTAAAGTTATATTTTAACAATTCGTACTGCTTATTAATTTAAATATTCTTGATACAATTAATTATTTTTAATCTGTTCCTATAGAAAGCATATTTAGGGCAAGATAAAGTGTTTTCCTTCAAACTGTGTATACATTTCATTATGATTACATACACCTTAAAGCCTCTATTAACATAATGTACAAAAGAGATTAAATTTAATTAAATTCTTGGAATGATTTTCGAAAATAGTGAAAAATTAACTTTTTAAAAGAAAAGATTAAGCCGCACTGAGCGCCTATATAGCCTACATCCTTCCCCGGCTCATACTCAGTACATGAGTGAAAACCGCATCAAAATTGATTCGGTAATTTTACCTGATCCAATCCACAAAAGGAAAGTCGCAGACCGTCATTTAAATTCTTGTCTGTTCATATAGCCTAGTGTTCCTAGGCTCATACACTGAATACAACTGAAAACAGCTTTTATCCATTGAGTCAAAGTTGATTTTTCATTTATTTACATATTGATATTATCGTCGTTGATTGTCAAGTTTTGCTTTCGAAGAAGCACTTGCAATTATAGAAACCGTCACGCTTCTATATGGTCTGCAGTCTTATGGTAATGGTAGTAGCAGCAATGAAGAGTAAACTAGATGTAGATCATAAATGTAATGGTGACGATAAAGAAGGTGATAGCTACAGCAATTGGTGTAGTAAGCACGGATACTTTTGGACGGTGGGTGACTAATTTGTTGTGATAGTAGATATTGATGGTTGGTGATGATTACGGAGAAATTGCTGATAGACCTACTAAAGCCAAAACAATTCATGCAGTCGTAGTGGTAGCTTCTATGGCATGCCAGCTTGCTAGTTCTCAGACCAAGGACACGTCTCAATCATGGAATTGGAAATAGATCAGCTTTGTGAAAGACCTGTGCAACCCCAAAACACAGGGAACTAGAAAACTGAGTGGAGCAGGCAGTCTGCAATCAAGATTTTCCAAATCTCCACAGACACATTTGGTGTTCCTGTAAACTGTACAATCTTTAAATACTCAGTGAGTTATGATTTGAAGAAAAGACATTTTCCTAATACTTAAAACCAAGAAATAATATTCATTTTGCTATGTGAAGAAGGATTCTGCTTTTAGGACTTTTTGACATTGTAACAGGAAGCTACTGTTTAACTTACCCCAAAGAAGGTTTCTAGATTCTATGTTGAAACAAAATTGAATGAAGTAAACAAGTTTGTATTTAAAACCAAGAAAACAATCTTGTTACCATTAAATTTACACTTCTGGGAAATACAATAATTCTATAGTTTTCATTTAGGAGACTAGCAAATTTAATTTAGACAAGTATCTAGATTCACGAAAAACACTTTCACTACGTATTGAGACATTTTGCCCATTGTGCAGTGTCCTCGTCTTTGCTTACTTACCAACAGCAATCATGCCAACAAAAGAAACGTGCAGATCTGACAATGTTAAAAATTAAAATTTTTGGCCTTAAAGGAAGCATCAATAAGCAATAGTGCTAAATCTCATATTTTGTTGAACATTGTTGTACCTAGCTGTTAACCTTTCAGCTTCGGCTTAAAGTAGGTATGTGAGTTGTTGGAGTGTTCATTGTTTCGCTGTTTAAGAACTCCATTTGAGTTTGCTGAAAGGCGGTTTAGACTGGTAGTTCATGTGATACCACCGTCATTTGCGTTAATTATAAAAGATATCCGCAAGAAAAATAATTAAAAAACTTCAGACAAAAGAAAATGTCAATTTATCTATCGATAACGTGTACGTGTTACGATTCACTTTTTTGTCTTTCAGATAGATTCAGACTGAAGTTACATGCACTACAAGTTAATCGTTTTCAAAAAAGATTGAAACCACATTCTCTCACTGTTACTGTGATCAGATCAGACACAAGAATTTACTGCTCTTCTACTGATTGAAACTTTTTTCTAATTTTTCATCATAAATATATCCTGCAATAGAATTGCGACTGGATCTTAATGAACTGCCTTTAATATAAGATACTGTAACTCCGTCTTACTCTTCCCATTCACACTTAATCAAATTCTGGGCTATAGGCGTCTGTCAGTTTGAGATGCAATTGAATTTTCGAAACATATCGAAATGCACTAAAGGGTTTCCTTCTACTTTGGACCCACCAAAACGACTTTTCTGTCTTTTAAGATTTTGCCGCTTTAGGTCATGGTAAAATCAGAAAAATCCTACTGTAACGATCTTCGGGTTTGCAGATTTCTAAATAGAATTTTCCTTTGCAAAACTTTTCCGCTGAAAAACAAAAGACAAAGAGAATTGAAAAATCGTGGGAAACACCAAATTTCACCGATCACCACGAGATTCGAAGTCTTTAAACAAGATTGATGCAGGTGAAATTCGATCCTTTTTTGTGTTTCCACTCCCACCCTGGTTCGGGCGATCTTCAATTGTTTTTATTTATGATATTTAGGAAAATCGAAGCTTGATGGTCTTCAAACCATCATAGTTAGCCACGATCGCGGTTTTGAACTATTAGCTACAAAAGAGATCCAATGACTGCACCGAAAACGGCCAACTTAAACTCTTAAAAACCGGAAAAACCCGCGACAAACTGGGTGTCTACTGATAGGATTTGACGCACTGAACACGGATCCGAAGAAAATATACAGAAAATCAATCGGTAGGTGTTCCACGGGTCAAATGGGTCTTTTCTTGAAATTGATATAGATCTGGAAAAATAATCGCTGGGTTAACAGTTGCATGTTTATGCAGCTAAATTATCATTTTATGCAAACCTAATGACATTAGCTAATAAATAAAAAGAAAACCACAACGAATCAGTGCGGATTCATTTACTGTGGCTCTTTAATTTTTTGGTACTGTACAGAATTAAGGAAACATAACATTATATACTTTCATTGATTATTATCTTGTTGATAAAGAACTAAAGTCAAAGTGAATTACTGCAGTACAAAACATTCAGAGCAATGTGTTTACTGTGGTGTATAAAAAGAGCATTTGAGCAAGTAGACAGTTTGGCACATACACAAACACACATTTGAGGAACTAGAGGGTCCCAGCAGTTCACAGTGTCCTGGAAATAAACAGAACTACTATCCAGTATTGTCCAGTTATATTATTATAAACATTCTTTTAAATAACTGTTATCCTCTTACCACTTAGCATACAATTCTGCGTTGGCATGAACAACTACAACTCTCTTGAGACCACAAAATTACAAATTCTTGTAGTGGTAGCACAGGCAATAATTATCTGTTGTTGTGGTGTAGACAGGAAGATAGAAATTAATCCTCAGGAATGCATTGAAAGTGGAGTTGCCTAATCAGGCTGAAAGAAACTGATATTTCATTCAAAAGCAACACAAGTAAGGCCACCAAACATTTGTTCAGATTAAAGGTGAAACTTTTAGATCTATATTTGTTTACATATCATGGGAGAAGCATTTTTCACTAATGATTAGCCTCCACGGCTAGTCAAAAATCATAAATGCAGATGTTACGTTATATTGTTATTCCTCATAATTGAGGTAACACGGTACTCACTCAATAGGGAACAAATTGAAATTTAGGTAAAGAAAGGAATAGACTTGCCAATATTTTAAATAGTAATAATACAGGGTGTTAGAGAAATCGGGACAATAGTCTGAGATTACAAGATAGTCTCTAAGATCCTTCACGATTTAATTTGAAAAAATTGGTTTAAACTGGTTTTATCAGGTAGTCTACGGCTTGATAATGATATAACCATGAGAATTTCACTATTAAATAAAGCAACAGTGAATTGAGATGATTTTTTAAGCCAGATTCTCCAAGCCCACTCTAGGTCGGGTTTTTTTATGATAATGAAACAATCTTCAATGGAAGAGGAAAATAGAAGATTTAAATACAGACAACCAAAACGACCTAAAGTGTAAGCAATTATTATAAAATTACTCTAATTAAATTATGCAATTATGAAGGACCCAAAAAAGTAACCGTTACAGTATATTTATCGACAAATGATAAAGCAACAATTTTAGTCTGCGTTCTAGGAGTACTTAATATTTACTGAATTACTTAAATTACTCTAATGAAGTTCTGGATCAATATTACGCATCTTCGCAAGAGCACTTTGTTAAGTTCAAAAGGAAAACTTCTACTTTTTCTATTTCCGTGAATTACGACAAGAAAGAATTAAAGGGAATCTCCCAAGGCACGTTGCTGTGTTAGTTTTTCACTTCCACTTATCATCCTTTTGAAATAATGTAACAGGTGTCAACAAACCATACGATGTGATTCTTTGTGATTTTCCAAAAAATCATCAAAAGTACAGAAATTTCCTGTAACTGAAAACTTAATTAGAATATTCAGTTTCATGATTTTCTTTAAAATTGTTTTATAGCGTTTCATAATTCTTACATTATGAAAATATCTCGCGTAGGATTTTCTTTGTTCAAACATTAATTTTCCCGATAGAAACGTTCTTTATAAAAATAACTTAAAATTGAATAAACTTCACAATGTGTGTTGCCTAAAACAAATCAGCACTATTAGCTTGTAAAGATTGTTTTTCAGCAGTGGAGATATCCTTAATTCATTCTGATTCTTTTTGTTTGTCTGGGAGGTTTGCTCTTCTTTTGTTATTGCATATTTTATTAGAAATACTAATGGAAAAATCCTTTTATATCGCGTTACGACTAAATCGTTCGGAGAAAATCACGGATTTGGTTCTGCAATCGACTGTTTCTCACACTTTTTTAAAGTTTTCAAAAGAATTTTTCTTCATTCACACACTGTAGTTGCTGACACGCAACACCCGACTTATTCCAATAATTTTATGTTTTAATTTTTAACTGGTTAAATTCTCAAATTCAATAAGACCGAAAGATTCATAATACGTCAATATATCATATACCATGTGTTTTACGGCCGGCGCTTATGACCATTAGCGATAAAGTATCATTTTAGAGTCTCGGTAAAACGACGGTAGATACAGCCGCATGCATTTCTTACATTGTTGGTGAAGCAGCTTAAGCCGACAGATGGACGTTCGGATTGATATATCGCCACTAAAACCATAACCTATAAGAGATATAATGGTGTTTATGCGTTAAAAGTTGGAAGTCTGCAGACGGTATGTTACGAGGCAATGACTTCTGCAAAATGTTATTCCCGCAGCTTATATGCCCTTTCAAGTTAAAGACTTATCTCTGCAGATTTGTGTTCTTCAAAAAGTACTTAGCGTTCTGCCAAAACTAAATGCCTTATGTGACTTTTAAGAGAAGCAATAAAACAAACACAAAACACCAACAGAGTGTACCGCAAAATGTTAGTAAATCAAGCGCTACGCTTTTAAATATTTCTTGCAAAATGAATTCCAAGAAATTTCTTCTTACTTCACTTTACAAAGACATCACTTTAAGAAAAACATAATTATCATCTTGACGGGCAACATTACAATTTTTTCTACGCTGGCAATTTACTAAATTAATCCAAGTTGGTTCTCACAAGAGTAGGTAACTAACAATTAAAATTCTAATTTGGAAGATATAGAAAATTGAAAAATAATGAACAAGTTTCTTTAATTAAATTAGCAGGTCGTTTAAACGATTAATAATTAAAAATAGGAATCCAGTCGAAACTGAGAAACAAAATCGTGATTTGCTGAATAAAATATCAAGAAAAGAACGCGCAGCAGCTAAAGCAGCAAAAGTAACTCCTTTAATACAAGTCGTTAATGGAATACAAGTATTTAATTTCAAAGAATGCGATCTAATTCCACTCATTGTAACGTATTATCCACTTAATACATTCGTCTTGGTTTTTTCAAGCAGCAAAATGGTTGATGGGGCATCGTTATAAGATAGTATGAATACCGCAAGTCGCAAATCAACATACATGGACACGGTTACAATAGTATAATGAGTCAAGTGGATTGATTCTTTGTCTGCAGACAACGTACGTCGGAAAACAACGACATTAATCGGTTAATCTATTTAAATAAATCAGCCACATCTCATTTCAATGCAAACTCGCTTAAAAATCAGGCAGACAAAAGAATCGGATGTCGTATGTATAGCAGACAGACAGTTGTTTCAATGTTAAGCAACTAAAGAAATGCACTTTTTCAATTTGAAATGCGGTATGTAAATACGCCCTTCTTTTATATGCTACACCGGTCTTGCTCTCTTCAAAGTTTAACATAAAATTGCATTTATTTAGTAAAATTTTATAATGTTTGAAACTCTGCTGCGTCCTCTGTGTATGTTTAATCTCATAAAAATGCAAAATGAGCAAACATTTGCAGTGTTATAGTTACTTTTATGTTGTTTTATACGTGCAACTAGCCAGGGTTGGCCTGAGATAGATACAGGTACTCGAACGATAAAAGAATAGAATAAAGAACAACCGAGTGAAATCCAAAATCTAAAATTCAAATTCTTGCAAGTTTTGGACGGAAATATTAGAGTTGAGAAAGTTTTTCGGTAAGTCCCTGAATGTTTCTTATTGCTAGTTAATTCATGAATGATGAATTTTAGGTTTGTCTACAAAGTTTGATAGTTAGTTAGAATTATGTAGAGGTTAGATCGTTATTGAGACCTCAACGAATTTCGAACCAGGAACAATAACCGCTTTCTAATTACTACACAATCTACTGTGTCTACAATTTTCTGTATAAGTATGTAAGGGTAGACAGATAGGCCTTATAAGAATGAAAACCTTACTGAACCCAAATCATCCATCTTACCTACATAATGCTTTGGTTAGATAATAAATCTGGGAAAACATGTCTGCTATTTATTTGAAATTTAGAAAAACTAGTAGAATAAAAAGTTAATCAAAGGGGCGCCACTAAATTCTTTATTAAGAATAGATAAGTCCAGAAACTTTCCGCATACAGGATGTCCCGTAAATGCCAATAAAGTTTCAGGTAAACATTTTCTTCTATAAGTGCTTATTACAAATCGGCAAAAAGAAAATTCCTCCGCAGTTTAGTTTTCTTGTACAAGTGTCAGAAGTTAACATCTTTAACACTAATAATAAACAGACACCAAAGAGTTGAGTTTCTTGTGATACTGTGGTACCCGTATTCGAATAATCTTGTGTTTTATATTTCTGAAGATTCTTAATTCATCTTTTCTGGTTTGTATTTAGTTGATATTTTTATTTTGATTTCATAACATTTAGTTTGTCTTTTAGACTTGTCATGAAATATGAATAATTAAGTAGACATGATTTGGAGTCTCGGCGGATGTAATGGTAATTACAATGAAACTGTTATAACTATGAATCTGAAGGACGAAGATTTAAACACGTGGTTTAAATTGAAATGACACAATTTAATATTGTTAATTTAATCCTACAATAATTAAGGTTTGTTGGGAATAAATATTTAAGTTCACCATGTATTTTAATATTAAATTGATAATAAAACGCACAAAAAAACCCACTTAACCCTCGCTTCCTAAGGAACACAAAACTCTATATCAATTAATTATAGCACTGCAACAATCTAAACATATTTATAGAAGTCATCATAATACATCGTGGTGATGTTTGTTTAACTTTATGATATTAACCAATTTAAAAACTTGGTTAAGTTTTTCCAAGTATAATCACAAGTTTTCAACGAATAATTTTTTATAGCGTCGACCATGTTGCGAACGAAAATCCAAAAATTTGGCCTCGAGTTGACGGAGCTTGCGGTTCCTTCCTTAGTTTAGCACCAAAATTTAAGTTGTGGCGCACACAGAATTTTAGCCTCCAGAACAAGCTAAGTAGGATCAAGCATCTCGTATGAGATTTTAGAAACAAAACCAGGATACTTTCCTCTTACCCTCACAGAGATGAGGCTTGTTGCGCCCACAAAAAGTTTGGCAATTAGGGGACTTACACTCACTTCCCGCTTAAAACGCCCACCTAACGCCCCCGTCCCCTCTAGCGTAAACCTCTTCACCAGGAAGCAAGCCTCAGCTGTCAGATTTCAATATACGGCAAAAATAAAGTTAAACAACGGAAAGGAAGATACCCTGTGTGATTTCAAAAATTTACAGAAGCTAAAGGATGCAGTCGGCCTCTCAGTGTAAACTAATCAAGCTCAGCCAGCTTTCCAGGCGAGAGAAAATTAAAAAAAAATAAAAAATACACTGTAAGTACAGATTTAGCAACCACATGGAACGGTAGCGAAAAGCGACCGTTACAGCCTCCTTATTTGATGTATTTTCGACTTAAAATCCTCCTTGCAGGAAAATACTTCATTCGTTGACCTGCAGCAGCATTGTTAAGTTTAGATTTCTTTTTTTGGTTCATGTACAATGGAGCATGCGTGTTTTAAATTTTGGTATCTAAAAAGGCTGACGCCATGGACGTTTTTCTAAAAATTATTTTCACCAAGCTTATTCTCAGGTTAACAGATTGTATTTTCTAAACTAAGAATGTTATTATTTAATTAGTTAAATAATAAAAACAATACAATAAATAAATTTAGTCAAAAACCAATTAATACACTTCCAGTTTTGAACGCTAGCTATCAGGTTTCAGAACATTTAAGAATTTGAAGATAATTTATAATTCGGAAGTTGTGATTTTAAGAAGCAAAGGTAATAATTTTCCCAAAACGTGCTCTACAAGTTCTTTTATTTTTTTGTTATTAATGCCTGGATTAATTTTGGGAAATTTAAATCTCTTCAAGGAAGAAGAATGCAAAACAATATCAATTACGACAGGGTTACTTTAGTCTAGCAGCAAAAGCTCTAATCAAATCCATCTGCGAGGTATTTTGTTCAATCTACGATCACTAAAAAAACAATGACACTTATAGAATTTATTTTATAAATCATGTATGTCGTCTCACTTAACCGTTTTTTCTTTCATGTGGGGATTTTTGGATTTGATGAGTTTCCCATTAAGGCTTAATAAGTTAATTTTGTTTAATATTTAAACAGCATGCCAATAATTCATTGTGTGGTTGTACACTGTATTGTTATAAATGTATGTTAGCTACAAAGAGCTTTGTTTGTTCTCACTTTGGTTTTAATTCATGGTTAGTTCATGTAACCGATTACATTCATCGATGTGAAGAAGCTTTTAGTATTTGTCCCTCCGTACTTGTCATTATTATTATTATCATTTATTTATTTATTGCTTTTATTATTATATGATATTAATTGACTGTGAGTCCATATCAACCTTTTACTTATGTAGGAAATTGGTAACGCAAACTCTAGAATTTAGTTTTTTGTAAAAAGATGGCTTAAACTACTCTAGTTAGCTTATTTAAACTACTAATAATGAAACTAAATAATGAAATTATAAAGATCGAGCCATAATAAGAAAAAAAATTTAACTACATTGGTTGTGATTGTATAGCTGTCTTCTCTCGTTCTCGGTTGATTTTGATAAAATTCGAATTAATTCGATTTGTGTCAATGCCAGAAAATGTTTTTGGACAATGTGTAATCAAAATTATAATGAGATCTTGAATTTCATGCATTAGAGCATAGAAAGAAATTTAATTTAGTATCCTAGAAAATCCAAAAATCTACATTCCTTGAAATTTATCATCTTGATATAAAGAAAACTTATAATAACTTAATTTTCTTACGGAAAGAGTTTTTAGATAACCAAATAAAATGAAGTTGGGATCCCTATCTATCAGCGAAACGTTTGTATAACTCAGTACCTAGTTGCCTTCAGCATTCTTTTATCGTTGTGCTATAATTGTAAATTTATAGGAATGCTTTTTGATAATTAAATAGTTAAAATTTATTTTGTTTAAAGACTTTGTAAATTACGTATTTTAATATATAACTTTTTAATGTTAGCTATCGTGCTTCCTGAACATTCCCTGTATATTCAGCGCTTTTTGTTTAGAAAACAGTAAAAACAAATTAAATCTCGAATTATATTTTGAATAATAATTCTTGCAGACACAAAAGAAACAGACATTGAAAAACTCGTTGGTTTTGTCTACCAAAATAAATGACTCAAAATGATGAAAACCTTTTCTTACACAATAAAGTAAAGATGGATTTTTCTGATAACTAAAGAAAATAAAAGTTAATGTTTATAAAGAAAAAAATGCTTTTCAACACTGAAAGCGTATTATATGTGTCTGTGTTATAAAACAAAGCCAAAACGCTAGAGGTATAAAAAGCAAACAGTTTTTTGTTGGAATAATGGCTCAATTTCTAGATAAAAGAAAATAAAAATAAACTCACTATGTTAACATTTTCCACTTTTCTTTAAGTATCTACTTTAAGAAAATTATTAATCTTTGTTGACCTTCACTACTTGTTTGATCTTCATTATTGTTATACAATGCATAAACATGTGTAAAGACAATTGAATAATGCTATTAATCATTATCTATTTTTAATAAATTGTAGCAGAAATATACTCTATCTTTAAACATTTATAAAAGACCGCTTTATTACAAAGCTATAAATATAGAATCATCAAAAATTGTTCTAGAACGACGTGCCTCTTATTATTATGATTATAACAAAACAAAAACGCAAAACAGAAAGCTTTTATGTTACCATATATTTGAATATCATTTTCCCTATAAAAAATCTGATCTCTTTTTGTGTTGTTTCAGAGGAGAAAATATAAAAACATAAAAGTATCCAAAATTAGTCATTTCATCTCGCAATATTAAATTTTTTGCCTCTTTGGCTTTTGGGTCATACAGAGCATAATATTGAGAACAGATTTACTTTATTAGTATTTAATGGGAATTCCGACTTTGATCGTGTTTCTATACCTGCTTTTACTAGTATTTCATTAAAATTCTCTGTATTTCTTTGTATACATGAATGTCAATATTATTTTCCTACAACTGCAATGCCGGCATTCAAAAGTCTTACTATTAAATTTTATCAAGTACGGTGTTAATATTAAGAGCAGAAAAAGTCGCATTTCAATTCTAATAAATAGAACTGCAGTATTACAATTTTAAAACTTATTATTAAATCTTATGAAGCGCAGCCTAATATGAAGCAGAAAATAAAGTTAACATTTCATTCTTATATTTATTAAAAATACTTTTGCTTAAGTATAATACAAAATTAAATTTGTTTTGAGATTTTCAAATAATAAAATGTACTTATTATATACAATTTTCTTTTATTTACTAGCTCAAGTTGTAGGCCCTGCAGGTAAACTCATTAAATAACAAGACAAAAGTATGTTGACTATTCTAAAAAAGGATCCTCAACATGCATCTAGATTAAGGGAAAAACTAGAAAAAACTTCAAGTGCCAGCAGACTAGCTCTAGAGCGGAGACGGTGGGGTCAGATTATTCTGCACAATCATATGTAATCGAGAAACCAGAATTGATTTTGTCTAATGTAAAGAGCGCCAGCCATTAAAGTCATGTCACAGTAACGGTAAACATACTAAACGACAAAATGACGTAGAAAAGATTATAATCCAAACCCTTTTAATTCTGTATTCTTAACTAATGGTAACTGTTTTGATTAAATTTTATTGATTATTTAAGTCAGTCTGGCATTTAACAGGTGTCTAGAAAAGTAAATAATAATCAAATCAAGTTAAAAAAGCATTAAATAAATCTGAACTGTTCATTTGCAAAAAAAGGTTTCCACAACCCGCCTTAACCATTTGGATACCTGTTGTACTTTCTTACGTAGTTTGAAAAACGCTGATGAAACTTGCAGTTTCAAACACAAGAAAACATCTGATGACACTGTGAAACAGGGTCGTACTAAGAGATGTTGAAATATTCAAAATGTCAAAACAAATGTAAAGTTTATTTAAACTAAATCTCAAGTACAAATCAAAACCAATTGGGAAAAGAAGAAAGCAAAGACTACCAATAAGTATAAACCCTAAAGCAAAAGAAACTCAACAATTTTGAAAAAAAATATCTAGTTGAACTCTACACATATTGGGGCGGCGAGAAATCAGAAAATAAAGCAGAAGGAACTAAAAAAAGGCTAAGCAGAAACGAAAATAACAGAGAAAGCACAGAATAGTCTTGACATTAATTGATCTTCACTTGGTATATGTTTCAACACCTTTCATTCTTCATTTTTCATGTATGTCTTTGTCATCATAAACCTACCTTTGTTCTTCCTATTGTCTTAATATCGTATAAACATACTGTTTAGTAGAAATGACTTTTAAACTGAAACTTTCAAATTAGCTGGAAATTATTTCTGAGCTACAGCCTTCTTAATAACCTACTAAAGTCTTGTTTTGAATCTTTTTGTACAACATTTGCATTCCATTTGGATTCATGATCTAGAGACATTTAAATCTACTGGTTGACTTGAATAGGAAGGAATTTTAAAATTGTGACATTATTCTAGATTAAGTGTAGACCAACCATACCAAGTTGTACCAGTTGCACCTTGCTATTTATTCATCCCAGATATTTTTACTCTGGTAGATTATTAAAGAGAGTACCTTCTAACCTTCTGCATATGCAGCTATCAATATACTTATATTTCCTCGTCTGACTCATGTTTTTGTTCTCACTGTCAAGATCAAAAACGTCTACAGTTTTTTTTGTAGTATCTCAGCATCTTATTTTTCTATAGCTCTTGAGACGCTCAGCTAACCTTACATCATCTTTGCAAGAAATTGCAAATTGATATGTACTAACAGTCATTTAAGGTATCGTGTACTCCTTATTAGCAGCATATGTTAATATCTTGTCAATAGCCTTTTGGTGTATATTTTAGCCTTAATGGTCTTTCAAAAATTTACTGAAAAGAATTTTGCTTTAACAACTTCATTTATGAAAAAAGTTTGTACAGTACTATACAGAAATATTATGCACTTTCCCAAGTCTGAATTTTCAGGGGGAAATGTATAGTAATATGTGAGTTTCCCTAGGCCTCTATAGATCGCACCAGTTGCATTTTAAGATATATAAGAATTAATTGACACTTAAACGCTTACCTAACTTCTGTTATTACGAGTACTAATGATTGCTAGATTCTGTAATTAAAAAAAGACAAGGTTGATGTTTACAGAAAAGTCACTGATGATACTGACGTAAATACTATAATACGCAATTAGACAGTTCGATGATGTATCAGAAAATTTTTGAGTATACTTTGTTACATCTAGAAGTTTCAAAAGAGTTCTCAAATATAGTATGCCTAAAAGGTTCCACAGTACTCTCTCGCAAGCGTGTTGTACGGGCTACATCCATACATATTTTTAAATCATTCTCGTCTTTATGAATTCTAGGCGATTTCCAAAACTGTTGTTTTTGCTGAGACAAAGGGTAAGCCATCTTTTTATCACTACAAAAGTTTGTCGTTTATTCTACATACATTTCGTCTTGATTGGAGAATTTGCCTTAAAAATGTGAGATTCAGACGTATTTGTGCTTTGCTGCTGATTATGGTAAATAAACAAGATAAGTTCATCTTGAATTTGTTAGAATATTTACCTGACTGATGAAATAACTGACGAAATGGTTGGAAATTTTGCCATTGATGGTGATAGTGGAGCCAGGGCCGGCGGAAGGCATATGATGAATATAGAGCACTCCATACTTTAGATTTTTTTGGGTATGGAGTTCCATAGCTGAAAATCTCGTATTTTAATTTTCAATTGTTGTCGGTTAACATATTAATTTTTTATTTCTTATTATTTTATTATTTAATTTACAAATATACATATCATTTATAAATAATAAATAAATATTCATTATTTATAGATGATACACAATAAAAGAACTTTTTAATCCTTTCCCGAGCACGCGCGTCTATTCGGTTTACATGTCGTTGGTCTAACACACAAAGGTAGTAACGAGGAATAGAACTCTACCCACCCAGAATTTAATCTTTCATATGTCATTCATTACTACTGCTAGAGAGTAGTTACTGCCCAAAAGGTTTTAGGGCTCCAGCTTACAGTGGCCGAGATACGCCACCCAATGTTGTATTTTTAGGAAAAAAATTGTAAAATTCAAAAATTCAAATCTCAGGCTTCAGGCGTTTCTGGGAAATGAAAGACATACGTTGAAACCCCCCATACCAGGGGATTACGATAAACTACACAGAACCATACGTAACCAAGCTGTTCTTGTGTACTTAATTGTGGACATTTTGGGGAGATATGGTAAATGAAAATTTATAACTGGTGCGAAAATGGAAGAATCAATTCGTAGATGTGACTCAAGCCTGCAACTACACATGCCAAGTTTCAACCCATTTGCTGTAACCACATCCGCGAGTTTAATTTTTTGTTCCGATTTGGCTAAGAATTCACAACTCCAACTGGTGTATCTCGGCAACCGTAAACTGGAACTCTAAAACCTTTTGGGCAATAACTACTCTCCAGCAGCACTAACAAATGGCATATGAAACAATAAATTCTCAAAGATCGGACATTATGGCTCTAAATGTTAACCCAGCTCTACTGATGCCATCTTTTTGTCCTCTCCTTTCATATCCATGGACTGTTTTTTGTCCTTTTTATGCTTTCATTACCCTTCTCTTAAAGGATCTTTCTCCTTGGCCTCTTTGAATGCGTTACACACCGAACACTGATCTTTGTTTGGACGATAAAAGATAAGAACTGGTTCAAAACCGTGAAAAATAATATATTTTATTACTACTCCATCGCTCCTAATGTTTTCTTCATGAAATTCACTAATCTGCCGATGATTTTCGACAGTTTTGACGTCTTTTGCACACAGAAAACGTAAAATTGCGCATATTTCACACTCGGCAGGATTTTCAGTTAACTGAGGCATTTTGAATAAGCACAACCAAACGTAAACACGGACGAATGCTTCCATTATGGCGTCTGTGGGTAGCCAATCGATGTATAACGACCTTTTTTTGCACTCCATACCTCAGAAAATCATGTTCTGCCGGCATGGAGCAAAAGAAAATTTTGTTTATTTGTCACCAGGCTGTTAAGGTACCTATTGCAAAAGAGAAGCTTAGAACAAAAACATTAAAAATTTGCTTTAACCTAAGCGTTTCCAGATTTCACATGATTCAATTTTAGACAAAAATTATGTTCTAGAGAAAAATAATTCGCAAACATAAGAATTTACCAAAAAACCAACCAAAAACATGTTTCATTTTCATTATTAGACAATGATGATATATCCGACAGAGAAGTTTTACAACCAAGAAATATTTTGTCAGAAAAACTACGACAGGTACATGAAATTAGACAATAGGGGGCAAACTTCTTCACTCGTTCAGAAGAATTGAAAGTCTTTTCCTGGAGTTTTAGGGATTTTGGGAGTTGTTACAGAATTCCATGGATTACCTAACATCCGAATGTATTGGTCCTAATATTTAAGAGTGGAGAGAATTGCAAATATTATGTTTTCTAACCATTTTACGTTTTCTCCACTTGAACAACAACGAAGAAGCTCCAAGAAGGCTTAGAAAACTTTGATAAACTGTATAAGGTACGCAACGTTCCCGATTATTATTTGAATGCAAAATTCAAAAAACAGTGTCTACCATCTAGAGAGCTTTCTATACATATTGTCATGGTAGGCTTCAAAGAACGATCAAGTTTCAAATTATATATGCCTATGAAACCTACCAAAAGAGGTTTTAAAGTGTGAATCGTCTTGTGGAAAAACAGGTTACGTGTGCGCAAAGGCAAAGAAAATAATGCACCTGCAAGAACATTAGGAGGGAGAACCTGGGGGGGATTAATTATATTTTGGAAATTTTTTTCCACTATAGATTTGTTGCTAGAAAAGCATGCATTCGTTTGTAGCACTTTTGAACCGACAGAAAGCTTTATCCAAACGATCAACTACAAGTACAAGTCTTGTGTGCTGATCAATTCTGTACATAATCCTCCAGATACAGGTGACGTTAAACAAAGAAAGAAAAAAAGAAAAAAGTCAGTTGTCTACAACTGTCGCAACTGAGAAAGCAATGTCTCACCTGTAATTTCGATCACTATTGGCAAATCAAATTATTGGCAAGTTCTCTGGTATAAAAGGTAAAAGTGCACCAGTTACCATGAGTAAGAACAAAATGAAAAAAATTGTTAGTCGCACGATTCAGGAAAATAGAGGTTGGTTCAAGCTTATCTATGAAGGGTAAATGTAGACGACGTGTGCTCTACTCTATGAAGAACGTTGTCAAAAGGTCAAAATCATATGTCCAGAATGTAATGTGGTCCTAGGTTTGGAGTGATCTTAAAATTTATTTTGTGTTATTACTTGATTCATCCCAAGTGCATTTTTATAATAAACAAATAATTAAAAGGGAGGAAATAATTTGCTCTAATGTATTAAGATCAAGTTGTAAATCTGTTCGAGATATGGGACACACTGTAGTTATACTAGTAACTTTGGCACAGATACAAAATTTAATTGAAGAAATAAATTACAATCGGTAAGATATTTAAATTATATGTAAATAAATCTGTAGTAATTTCACGATATATGTAAATTTAAATTGATATAAATACATAGATTCGCTCTGTAAATAAATCTGGTATAATACTGCAAATAAATCTAGCATAATATTGTTTAGTAAATTACTGAGTTACAAAGCTAAATCAAAAACCGCAGTTCAGATATTTAATCAAACTTACACTAGATGTCAAACCCCAAAGGGATAAATCGTACCTTAATTAACTAAAACACTGGAAATTCGGATTTCTTAAAATTTTATTAAACATACAAATGTCAGATCCCTTCTCTAAAACTTTCGCATCGATGTCTCTCCATTATTTGACTTCATTTGCCTTATTTGCATGTTTATATTATTCATGATATTCCTGTCAAGAGGATGCTAAAGCGCGTACATATTTATTAATACAAATACAAATAATGCATTGATTCGATAATTCTTGGTTGCGTCACTCTTTCGATACAAAATAATACAAAATGTTTCAGTTCTATTTAGATTGTCAGATATAGGTGCAGAGACAAATTTATAAGCTTCCAGAATTTAAAAATCTGCATGATATGCATTCGACTTTAAAAATGCATTAGCTAAATGCCGAATGCATTCAGACGAAAAACGGCATTCTATCCAGACATTTTAAATGTGATGTAGGTCATCTGCTGTCCAACTACCGACGATTTTAAAGCAGCACAGCTGAACCAAACAAATCTACTCAAAACTTGTCGATCGGGAGGATATCTTTCAATTAACAACGAAAAATTTTATCTAGTAAATTGGTTGAAAAGCATTTCAAAACAATTATAATATGCCGAGTTGAAAAGAATGTTAAAAGGATTTAAAAATTATTCGAAATTCAATCTAAAAAGCTCTTCAGTTATTCGATCTAAATATATCCGATAATAAATATTTACTATTTAAATTGCCCAGTATATTATACGATTTATCAGTATTAGATTATAATTAAATTTTTTATATTTTACAAACTTCGTTAATTAGTGTTATTTCGTATTTATGGATGTTTTTGCATTTTTGTAAACTTTAAAAACAACATCCATATATTTTTAACAGTTTAAAAAATACTGAAAATTATATTAGAATTGTCAGAGATTTATATGCCTTTTAGTAGATTACTAAGATCTCAACGAAATTAAAGAGCTATACTATAAAGTTCCCAAGGCAATACAAAATCAATTTTGTCTAATTTTTAACAAAGAGCTTGCAATTTTGAACGAGAGATTAGACTTCTAAGAAATCTACCTAATTATAAAGAAAGACGATTAATTGGAGATTACAAAAGTTTTGTACTAGTATTTCCCATGGCTATCGTTTTGATTGTACGAACAACTTCAGTAACAGCTTAGGCAATTAACGTTATGTAAATTTAAAATACTAATTGTAGAGCCGAGTTTTATATCGTATTCCTTTCGGAATTGATTCTGAACTAAAATTTTAACTTGAAAGGGAACGCAATACAAACTCACCTACGCAGCTTAAATTATAACCGATTTTTACCATTTCAAATCAAGATTCTATTTTAAAGTCATCAATGAGTTATCAATAAAAAGATCTATCTCAAACATTATATTGAAGATTTAGATTTTATAGTTTTAATTAAAAGTCGGTATAAAGAAATTAAAAAAAATAAAAAAACAATGAAGTTACTCACTATCAGTGTATTAGCAGAATTTAAATAATAATTCAATTATTTAAAAAGCAAATATGACAATTAAGTCCCCCTCAAACGTGATTCAAGTTTATTTGATGTTTCAGAAAAGTTCTGTTACAGTAAAATCAGAATTTTGTGACGAAGGTTAATAAATAATAAAAGTGCCATCAGGCTCGCTCAAAGATCGGAGATGGTCGGGATCAGCTAAAAGGTTTTCCTTTTCCCCATGAGCAGCCATGAACGAAATCTAGCCCAGTAATGTCACAAATCATATAAAAAGTATAAAGAAAAAGAAATAAATAGTTCCGAATACTTTAAATGCATTCTTAACAAAGCCAAGAGTGTTGAATGCAGGCACATCAGGGCAGGCTCACATTCGTTGGGATAGCTTTGTACTTATCTCCAGTGTCGGATTACCAATTAGGCAAAGTAAGCAGTTGCCTAGGGGCTCCGAGGTTTTAGGGGGGGGGGCGAGAGAGCATAACGCATTTAAAAGCCTCACAAACAGAAAAACACCATAAACTGCAACATAATAAAATCTTTATTATTTTAATATTAGTTTGTTCATACGGTTCTTAGTTTAAAACGTAAAAGCATTAAATGGAAGTCTCATATACTTCTATCTGTACTGTGAAATGGCATTATTCGTAATAGTTCAACGATTATCCACAAGAGTAAAGACAACCTAATTCAACGCGCTGCAGAAAGAATAAACCGCTGACGAGCTGAGGAATGACTCATCTGTTGATGAGTTGTGTCACTTGCGCCACTGCCCATTGCTTTGTTTAACTACCATTTGCTCTCACCTTCGAAGGGGTTTTAGCAACTTACATTAGTGAAAACTAGGTAAGTTAAGTTGTTTTGTTTAAATTTAATAAATAAGAGAAGGCTATCAATACTTGGTTATCGAGAAGGGTATAATGTGTAATCAATTTAGTTTTTCATATTTTGCAGCATTTTTCAATATTTTGAATTCTTGCGTTTGATAACTTTTTTGAGGATTTTTAATCCATGCTGTTTGTATTGAACGGTAGACAAGCCGGTTGGCGTCGATTTCTATACAATTAATTAAATGGGAATGTAATGGCTGTATATTCTAGACTGAAGTCTATCTCTTTCTCTCTTTTACAAAAACAAGATATAGATACAAGAGAAAAAGAGGTACCAAAATTGTGCAAAGAAACGGAAAAAACAGCATGTAAAGGCTAAAAAGCTAGGTGAAACAAAAAAAAAGACTCACAATCTTTTTGAACTTGGTTTTACAAGCAAACCTACAAAGGGGGAAACTACATCTAAATATAATGTAAATGAACTGGGCGAAACAAAGGTACTAACACATCTAAAAAACATAATGTTGATATGCCGGAAATTTAGTTGCATAATCAAACTAGAGATAAATTTAGACCAGAATACCGGAAGGAGAGGATTATGGCAAAATATTACAATACATATTATTATTACGGATGTTTTGGTGTTCAAGA
>VTPC01089756.1:931741-979099 GCA_011009095.1 Ignelater luminosus | reverse complement strand
AATAGAAGCAAAGTAGAGAATGTAATATCGTATGATGGAACGTTTTCTACGTTATGCGTTATCCTAATTGAATCCCGCACACTCTAAATTAAAAAAAAATATTGGACAAGCTAAACGTAGAACTTTCTAACCGTTTGAAAGCTTATGAGCAAGTTCAATCATTGTTAGTTTTTTTTTGTAATTTCCCTTCTAAGGGTGAAGCACAAATAAAAGAGGTAGCAATTACACAAAAGTTAAAAATACAGAAACGTACTTTTGTCGAATCTACAACATGAATTTTAATTTCTCTTGCAAAAATAAATTAGTGAAAAGCAGTAAATCTAAGATACATCACTGCATACAGGAACTGGAAGAGAGAATAGATTTTATGCTTAGATAAACTGAACAGCTTGATAATAAACGCAAACGTCACCTTGATTACAAAAAAGTAAAGACAGGAAGCTGCTTTCGATCTGTCACTTGATATCTTTACTGATTCGACTTCTCTTTCTCAGTCCAATCATGTTGACCTATCAGGAGTAACTTCTACTATTATCTCGCGCAGAACTCTCATTAGGCTTCTCCCCATCAAATCAGAAGTAACAATAGAAAGGCTGGATCAGTTAGCATACGACCTATGTGACAATATAGAATATAGAACCACAAGAATAGAGCTGAATTGTTGAGCAATGTATTACACCAAATAAACGACAGATGATCATATCAAAACCGTAAAACTCAATGGTAATGTGCTGCCTATCGTTAGAACGTCTTATAACAGAAGCAAGAAAAACTGAATTCCTCTCACATGTGCTACAAGGTTATCCGGTCACCCATAAGACAGAAGTACATTTCCACGACTTAGTTGTTAGCATAATGCTAGAGGCCGCCAGGGGTAAAAGCTGAGCCGTCAAGGTAAAATCCAAAATCTGGGGCGCTGAAGGAATAAAACGCAAACCTGATCTGCTGTTTAAAAGACTCAACAACTTCATAGTTTATGATGTCGCAAACCACTGGAAAAGCCTCAAACTATTCTCCGTCTAAGTCTTCAGTCTACTCAAGTTTCTGGCGCACCACGTTTTTAGAGAATTCACTTAGAATTCCCACCAATCCAAGAGAAGTTCGTCCCCATTAATAACATTCCGTACCTCTGCTTTACCGACTAGTTCTCCCACAATTTTAACTTCTTCGTTATCATATTTATTTTAATTTGTTTTTCTTGACTCTAGACTGTCACAGTGCAACAGAATAAGCTTCTAACTATACGATGAAGGCGACAAGATTTGCTATAAACCTTCCAATCAAGTTATCTTTTAAATTGCCCTTTTTATGGATTTGGGCATGACTTTGGTCTATATTTTCAAGGATCACAGTATCTAATATTGTTTGATAACAGCATTAAAGGACTATTTAAGGTGCTATAAATACACTTTTACAAATGGCTCTAAAGTCTGAACCGATTCACTCCTCAATTTCTAATGTTATACCTTCTAACAAAGTTTTTATCTGTTATAGGTAAGCCTCCATGAACGCCCTGTGAGCTTCAGATGACCAATACTCAATTTCCTATAAGAACTCCGACTATAGCCAAATGCCACGCCCATAAATAGAATTAACTATATAGTGAAACCACTGCCAAGTAAACGAACTTGGAAAAATTAGCGGGTAAAGAAGACCATCAAAATTTACAGAAGATTCTATTCACAGTACTAAATACAAATTTAACGTCTACATTGAGAAAATTGGTTAATAGCAGTGATGATTCTACCAACGGACAAAAAAGGAAATACGAAATTTAAAAAAAAATGCTTTTTTGTAAGCAATCTCGCTTACAAATGTGTCTTTTATGAATTTAAAAGTCTATCTGAAAGCTTTTTAGTAGCCTAGGGCAGCGGTGGGCAAGATTGGCCCTCGGCACCAAATTAGCTTGTATAAAGCCAAATCTTTTCGGAGAAAACCATGTTTTCACGTTCAAGCTGTAAAATACGCAAACGTATTCTATAATGTTGTATACAGTATGGACTTTTCCATGATCAAGCGGGATAAAGCTTTGAGGAAGAAAAGGAAGAAAACTGAATGACACTATTAATAAATAGATAGAAAGCAGATTACTTGCAAAAGCTACATTTTCTTATGATTCATCATTAGTTCAAGTTAAGATATTAGGTAGAAATTTAGAAAATCTAGCCTGTTCTTATATATAATAAACAAATCTCGAGACATCAATTCAATGTGGAATAACTCGAATTTATTTACGTTTGAATCTGGGAGTTTCCTGTTTGGGTTATTCTTGCAACCAGAGACTTCCTGACCTTCATCTTTTGTTATTTAAAAGCCACGGTCTCTCATCGCTGTGTTAGCTGCTGCCACATCCATCCATTCTAAAAAATTTTTATCTAATTTAGTTTATGGTTTACAAAGATTGCCATTTTACTTATCTTCTAGGATAACATTAATTTATTTCTGAATTTCAATTCTAATTAATGAGGATAAACTTGCAATTAACCATCAAAAAATCAATTTATTGCAATTTTAATTCCCTTGCGTGAAGTTCCCTTATAGCGAATTTAAAAGATTTTTAAACATCCAAAAAATGAAGAAAAACAAAATGAAATTTTGATTTAACTATCAAAACTCCATTGTTATTATCTCTTGCATGATGAAGAACTATCACACTTTTGATTGATGTTCTTTTAAATTAAAATTAAAATTTGTTCATTTTTTTAGGTAACGAAAATACCAGGGGAATGTAATTTAGAGTCATTTAGGTACAAAATTAAACTTTTTAATAAATCAAAGTTGTTAAATTAATGCGATACACGCTTATGTTACTGAAAATACTATTGTACGGCGCAACTGCATAATATTCATACAATTCAAACATGGTGGAATAATTATATTTTAATGAATGTAACTGCAACATTGTAAAGATTCACCAGCAGCAAGAATGTTATATATGAAGTCATAATTTAAAACCGTTAGTTACTTTCAATAAATGTATAAATAAAAGTGTCGTAAATACATAAATGGAAAATAATTAAATATTTTTTTTAATATTAAATTATTTATAACCCTCGAAATGACTTGAGAAATCTTTTCCTTTTTCCTTCTTTTCTTTATTCCAAGACTTAATAGGAATATAAAATATCCATAAAGAAGTGGATTCTCAGGAGAGACAGAAGTTCCAACATTAGCTCGAACTAACAACAGTTAAAGTGCTTTATCAATAAGTTTCTTTGTTTTTTAATTCCGATGTTCAAATTAATTAGTAGCCATAGTTCGAGCAGCAGCACGAAGATGCATGCATGCAGATTGTACCCGACTGTGACGCAGCATGGTCTTAAATTGCATTATCCAGTCTCCAATCCCATTTGTAAAGGACCAGGATCCTTTAAATTAAAACAGAGATATGGTTATATGAGTCCTGATTGAGTTGACGACCGAGTAATAACAGTAAGTACTCTGGACTCGTTCTGCGAAAAATCATGTAGAGCCCGCATCCGACCCCTTTTAAATTTATGGAAGTACTTACATTTATTATTACGTATTTATCTTACCGTGCTTTATACTCACACGTGTTTTATTTGGTTTTTTCGTTATGATATCTGTGAATCTTTTGATTTAAATTGCGACGTCGTTATGCATTTTAGTTACTTACTATGATTATGAAGATGAAGTAACTCATGCATATTAGCATACCGTTTCGTTGGTAACAACTATCAGCATGATACTTAAAGTATTTAAAATGAAAATATCTTTCCAGTTTCTGTTTCTTTTAATTACAGCTTTAGATGTAAAATTAGAAAGACCAAGTACAAGCTCATTAACGTTCTTCCTACTCTCTCCTATAATAGTTGTTTCTTATACACTAAAATTAATTTCTATATTAATCATGGTTGGGTCAAAAAGGTTTTTGATTACTAATCAATACGTTCAAAACTAAGAAATGTTTTAGTTATTTAAAGTTTACTAAAGAATATTAAAATATTCATGAGAGCGGATGTGCCTGTGATCTATACGTTGTCACCCGATTGAGCAGCCTCATTTAAGCAAAAGGGATGGTTAAGTGATAACGAGTCAAAAACAGATTTGTACAACTGTCGACGTACGTGCACTTTAAAAAATCCTTTTGAAAAATTTTAGATCTTTTAACAAAACATGTACACAACTCCACAGATTTCTTCAGGTTAACATTCTTACATGATAATAGACTCAGGTCCACAGAGATGGTTTAGTAATTTCAATCTGATCCGCTAATGGGTTAGTCTTCAGGTGGTTTTTCTTCATTGGAACAATCTGGTATTACTCGCAAGCAGCCGGAAGACTAGGATAGTTACAAAGAAAGGTCAAGATGGAAAACATTCTTCTTTACAATTATCATTCTACAAGATTTGTGTATATTAAAGAAAAGATAATCAAATCTAACTAAATTTAAAGAAATTAATTTTTGGGCTTTTCATGTTTTTCTTAGGTAACAATCTGGGTAAACCAAGCTATAAGATTGATCGCGTTCTAGAATTAATTGTTTATCAGAATGGTCGCATAGAAAAGAGTCATTCTGTCTTTTTCAACTGAAAGCTGCTGAAGCTGCGATGGAAATAAAAGAAGTTACACTGAATGAAAGATTCTTTTACGATTTTTCGATTAGACAAATACTTTCCTAGTTATCATGACTTAAAAAAGATTAAAAACAGGTTAATCAGGAAGGTAAAAGTAATTCTTGACAAAAGTTTGTCTATAATGTTTAAATGACAGACAATTATGTGCTACTGACAGCATTAGGGGTTGAACGACATTTATCAGTCAGACGTTAACATGTTTAGAAGATTAGAGTAGCAAATTTTGTTCATCAGCATTATTATGACGAAATATAAATACTGATATGACCATCAGCAACCATATCACCACAGTGTAGTGATACCATAAAGGTAAACACTTTTAATACAAAGATTTTTCAATTTAACGTAGGTTTTGTGAATGGTACCTTGATGATCATCGAGTCGCTTGCAACGAACATTGCACGTTCAACAACCATTATAAATCATCAACATTGCTTTATCAGGTTAGCAGCCTGATAAACTGTTTACTTTACAAAATTACTTTCTTCATCGTAAAGCAGCACAACAAGCCTCTCAAGTGCATTAAATATTTCTTCAGATTGAGTCTTCGAAAGCTGCAAAATTGCCAGGAACGCAGTTCACATAAGAACGTGATTTCTACGCCTTGAAAACAGAAAGGGACTTTGTCGCCGAGAATTTCTGTCGTGTCTTCGTGTCCCTTTCCGAACTTTTTTTGTAAGCTAGACTCTGATTACTTGCCCACACGAAATCTACTTTTTGAGGCCCAAATGAGTTTGTTGCCCTTTGAATACTTGGTTTCAAGTCCACCATCCAATGATCTTTGAATTACAATGAACGAGTACAACCCTTTAGTAGACAATTCCGTCACATACATCAGAAGTGGTACCGAAAATTCTGAGAATTCGGATACTATCGCTTTTTTCTACCTCGCTTTAGTTAACCTTGCACTGATAAGGACGGTGGACATGCCTGATTTTCGTGCTAAAGAAAAGCATTCAAATTCAAACGATAAACAGGTGAGAAAAGATACTCTGATATCTGGCTTGAGATACTTAAAACTGCCGTTTGATTACACTTTTTCTTTAAATCAACAAAGGAAAAAGTATGAAAAAGGAGAAATCTAGAAAGCCATCTTTAAAAGCTGTTCCTTACTCATCTAGCAATTTGGCTAGCACAAGTCCTTCCATCGTCCACCGTAGAAATGATGACGGATCTTGCTCAAGGTCGATACAAGCACCTTAATTCTTAATAAGTGCTTTATGCTGATTGTGGGCCTGATCTACGAGGGCGGTTCAATAAGTACCCGTGTTAGAAATGAAGACACAATTTTTTTCAAAATTTTTTTTTTTATTTTTCAACATAGTCTCCTTTTAGAAATATACACTTCTCCCAACGTTCCTGCCATTTTTTAACCCCTCCAAAAAATAGGATTTGTCGAACTCTCCAAAATACGCCTCTATCTCGGCAATGACTTCCTCGTTTGAGCTAAATTTTTTTCCCGTGAGCCATTTCTTCATCTTAGGAAACAAGAAAAAGTCGCAGGGAGCCAGATCGGGTGAATACGGGGGGTGCGGCAGCAATTCATAACGCAATTCATGCAGTTTGGCGGCGACAACTCCGGATGAATGTGCTGGTGCGTTATCGTGGTGAAACAGCACCTTCTTTTTCGCCAAATGCGGCCGTGTCTCCTTCAATTTTTTGTCGAAGCTGTCTAATAACTCACTGTAGTATTGTCCAGTGATCGTTCTTCCTTCCAAAAAATCGTCACCATGACCTTTCCGGCCGATGGAACCATCTTCGCCTTCTTTGGAGCAGATTCACCGGGAGAAATCCATTGTTTTGATTGTTGCTTAGTTTCTGGTGTGTAATGATGAATCCAGGTTTCATCAACGGTGACAACTCGACGCAAAAACTCCGTCGGATTTCGCCTAAATTGCTCCAAACACTGCTTCGAAGTTAACAGCCGCATCCGCTTGTTGTCTACCGTTAGCAATCGCGGCACCCATCGCGCCGACAATTTTTTCATCGCCAACTTATCATGTAAAATATTAATTGCCGTTCCGGTCGACACACCTACGGCCTCTGCTACTTCACGCACTTTCGTTCGTCGATCAGCGAGAATCATGTCGTGGACTTTTTGAATGATTTCCTCGGTAACCACGTCTGCCGGGCGTCCTGGTCGCTCCTCATCAAAAACGGATGTTCGCCCACGTTTAAATTCGTTGAACCAATATCTAACTGTGGTCATAGATGGCGAAGTGTCCCCATAAACAGCATCCAACTTTGCTTTTATCTCCTCGCATTTTTTCCCATCCAAAAACAGAAAGCGAATTACCGAACGATACTGCTCTTTTTCCATCTTAGCTAAAATCACGAAACACGTCTTACTCAAATGGCTGTCAAATCCAAACTAACCTATCAATCAGTCTGCAATTTGTTATACCGTCGTTTGATAGATGGCAGCACACGATGATAACACCAACTTCCCTCAGGAACGTCTTCTGTCGTCAAACACGGGTACTTACTGAACCGCCCTCGTATTGCAAGTGCTACAAAGTTATCGCTTACGAACTCAACATAAATGCTGTAAGCGACAACCGAGTTCTTTAAGATCTTTGACATAGACAACTAGCCACTTCGCAAGATTTTGAACCAAGGCAGCATCTTCTTCAAAGACTCTTAATGAGGTCAGCAATAGCATTTCAAAGTTCAGCAATAAGTATCAAAACTTAAATGACATAAACTAGTTGGTGTTTATGAAATAAACTATACTGTCCAAACTTCGTAGGTTCGTTAAGAGTTTGCCAGAACAAGAACCATTCAAGAATTGACTTTTCACTCTCAAAAATGACTGTTCAACATGGAAGATTGCAAGCATTATAATTAGGTTGGTTTCGTTATACTTGTCTGCTCTAGTGGGCGAGTTTTGAAACTGCATAAGCCATTGGCCGAAAAGTAAAACGGTAGACACAGATGATAATTTTCTTCGTCCACACTTAGGATAATAACAGGAGCGCATCAATGGACTGTCTTCTGATATCATCACTGGTATGAAAGGCTGCCCAAGAAAGGTACAGTGACGGATTTAATTGTTCTAAAGTCTCTGAAAGTTGTTTAAAAATGTTTTGGTTGCCTATTACTTTAAGATATTCAAAAACTATCAATTCTCCGATAAAGTTGCCCATACTTGTCATATCTTTTAAGAAGGTGTTCCCAGTCTCATTCTTGTACCATCAAATGCAATATCTGAACGACCTTCGACGGATGCCGCCTCTTTGATTTAAAGAATACATTCAGACTGGGCAAACAGAAATAGATTTATACTCTCTGCTCCCTCCAGAGCTAATGTTATTGAAGTAGTGTGCATTAGCACTTGTCATTTTAGTTCATGCGTTAGTTCTTTCTTTCCAGACTTGATTGATATGAAGATATTGTTCGACAAATGGTGCTTTTTTCTGTTTATTTACAAAATCAAAAATAAAATTTGAACAAAACAAATAATTACCGACAAATTAGCGGCAAATTTTGAAACATGAGAAATATAAAAAGTAAGCATGCCAAAATATTGACACGCTAATCAATGTTTTTTGTATATAAATACAAAGGTTTTAAAGGTAGGCACCAAATTTACAGAAAATCCTAAATTTAGCATTAATACAAGCTTTTGCAATTCATTTTTTCTTGTTTGACAGGTTGGCTGCGTTGTAGTAATTAGTCGGTTGTATTTCGCTCATTTTGAAATGGTTAGGTTTCGTTAGCATTCTCTTGATCATGTAATTATGCAGGGCACAACATAAAACAAAAGTAGTAAATTGGGATTTTGCTCCATTATAAAATTAAGTTTGCTGGAACTGATTATTATATAATAATGTAAAACAAAAGTGTGTGGCTATCATTAAGAAGGGGGAATTCTAGGTTAACAAATTCCGGTAGATGTATATTTCAAAACAATCAAGAGGACTGGTTTTTAGTCATTTAGATATGGAATCATAGCTTAAGCGATGATTTATTCATAAACTAAGCGGGTGAGCGGAATCGGTCGCGCTATAATAGCATGTATTTCATGCGTTTACCGGTGATTATTAATCATCTTGAGCATTACTGCAACTTAAGAGACTCATTCACTCAGTTAATGTGGCTGCTTACTTTTCTGTGCCCATCCAAAGAGTTCCGTTATAAAAATGTTAAGCGAATGGAATTTTCTTTTTTGTCCCAACCATGATTATTGTTCAAAGCAAAATAGTTTCCAACTAATGATATCTGTTGTTTAAGTGAAACTGTTGATGGATTAAATCCGAGCAAAGCTCACGTTAATTATTAATCTAGAAAATACCTTTGTACTAATCATTAGTAATTAGCTCGCATCTTCATATACCACGTACAACGTAGACATTCGATTAACGTCTATCCTGTACAGAAGCTAAGCATTTCCACCTTCCTTGCCATTTCCCGTATTTCACTAGGGGCAAGATTGTTACGTTAGAGAATTCAACTTTTAAAGAAAATAAACGAAAACGGTAGATTTAAACGTTTGCTTTTGTACTTTGCAGTAACGACAACGCAAAAACCGATATGATTCGAAGTGTTATCACATAAGTACCTAACCAAAAACTAGAAATATGGGTTTATAAAACCTTTATACGGTTTCTCCCGGGAAAAACTTTAATTTCGCATGTCTATTTCGCGTCCGTCGTGCTTAAATTGCTTTTTGAATGCTTCCCGTGGCGTGTATTCCTAGCAGACTCCACTTGCCATACATGCTTCATGCTTTATAATAACACCGAGCGACCTTCAAATTTATCCGTTGTGTCATTAATATACAGGACTAGCGCATTTATAATTCAGCAACACTGCGCGAGAATAATTGCTTCTCCGTAGAAACGAGACTAGAGAAATATTACAACAGGAATATTTGCAGACCAAAAAATAAAAAGGAGGCAAATATCACGTTTACATTATTGAAAATATTTGCTTTTCGTGATTTATACATTTTCATTGCGATTCTCTTCATTTAATTTCTACCGAGCCGCAACGAAATGATTGATTTGTTGTTAGATAAATCAAACAAGAATCTTCAACTCGGAAACCGGCTACCTTTCTTGATTCTCCCGGCTTATGCATAATGCGTTGCTCTCTCTAAACTAACTCCTTTGTAACATGCGTTTTCAATTAAATCACTGGCAGAACTTATTATCCATATGTTTCCTTATTCATCTTCTTACTGGGTTACCATAAATTCAATTTAAATTTCCAGTTTACAATTTTTCTTGTTTATTTACTATGCAAACGCTATCAAATGTAAAGTAATTTTCAGAGAGAATCTTTACTATTATTTCCATTCCAATTTGTTCTTTTAAAAGTGTATGTGCGTGGGCACGCATTCGTTTTTCACATCTACAGTTTTTACTGAATTGCAAATTTAGTTTTTGTGGTAGTCTCCTCATTTATAATTGAATAAGAATTTTTCATTTCTTTAGGGTATACCGATTTTCCATGCTGGTATAGAATTTTTATCAAAAATTCGTTTTTGCTACATTCCTATTTTAATCATCATTAAGAACTTGTCGATTGATTTATAAAGGGTGTTCAATATCTAAATTATTTCAGGGTCCTATCTGTTCATGAATTTAGTATCAAGCAAGCTTAAAGGGAATTAAAAAATGGGGCCATATGATTTCGCTGTTTTTTGCATCTGCTGCACCCTCTTTTCCTTGCCCTGGTTAACGGTTTGAAAAATGAAATCAACACGAATAACGAAATGTTCAATAAGTTGTTTTGAGAAGACTCCGAAACTAAGCGTCATTAAGTTTTATAAGCCACTAGTGCGTCCTACTCATTATAATTTATACACTTCTGCATAGTTTTTGTTTATTATCGTAGTGGCTTAAAATTCCTACTCGTTATATAGCCCCTCAAAGGTGAATATTTCCATATCGTTAAAATAATCTTATCTTATATCACCAGCTTACGACGATTAAAAATGAAAAAAGTGAAGACACCCTGTATTTTGGTATTGTTCATTCATTGCTGCTTACAGTAATAACAGCATTATGGGAATTTAAGCTTGACGATTCTGGCTTTATTTAATTATTTCTCGTTGTGCCGTCAAACTTAAGAAGTCATAATCATCATAATTAGCAAACATTCTTTAAGCTTTACAAAGATAAACGTCAAGTTTTAATTCTTATCAATGGTTATTATACTTTAACTATATTATCTATTTTATACACAATTATATGCAATCAAAAACCGCTTAACATAATTTTATTCAATTTTCTTTGACGACATACCCTGTATATTTTGGTAGTTTCTAGTTGCACCCTCACTGATAATCACGAAAATATAAAATTATTTCAGATGTAGACTTACATACTGTTGTATTGTTGCAATCAATAATGAATAAGAAATAAAAAAGTATTAAATATACAGGGTGTTTTATTTAAGTAAATCAAATAAAATTACGTTTCATATTTTTCAATCACCCTGTGTAAACACGACGATTAGTTAAAATTTTATAATTCATTACTACTGCCTTGATTAAACGTCGTAATCTGTATTGCTATAACGAGCATTAGAAAGAAACAAAAAAAAATACTAAAATTTACAAGATGTTCCAGTTTCATTAAAGAGAATTTAGTCTTTACGCATCACTTTGTGTAGTCGGAAATAATTTTAAAAAGTACGAACAATGACTTTCTATAACTTTTCCCAGTAACAGCAGGCATAAACAAAGAGAAACAATATTTTGCTGTCTATACCATAATCTGATCCAGTCAATTCTTCTCTTACAACCAGAAATCGTTCAAATCATGATGGAGCAAAACTTTCTAGGTTTCTAGATTCTTTTGGAGTTTCCACATAATGCTCAAATTCAGGCGTATAGCAAATTCTTAAATTTCTTCTTCTTCTCTTGAAACAACACTGATTTAAACGAGAAAATTTTGATTTTAACCACTATAGGTATTATCAAGAAGATTCTGAGCCTTTTACAGTTTCTTGTACATAATGGAAGAATTACATTTTAGTTGTCAACTAATTACTGTCTTCAAGACAACTTAAATTTCAGTCAAGCACCAGTTATGAATCTCCTGATGTTTGTCAGACCTTTTTTACCAGTTACTGTAAGAAATGATACTTGATACTTGAATAACACCAGTAGAAACATCCCATCCTTACAGCTTTTATCTAGTGTACAAAACGACATATAGTGTATCAAAACTGGTATTCTGGCCTTGCCAAATGTTGTTAAACATCACCTATACTTTATTTCTTCTTTTTTACCCCATTTCCATTTAATATTCTTCTTTAGGAGCTCATCCAAACGTGCAGCTTTCTCTGCTAGATTTATCCTTAATAAATCTAAGAACCTTCAAACTTGCTTATAATTCCTTGGCGATTTAAAATTGTTGAGTTCTTTTACTCTGTCATTTTCTACAGTGATGACATTGACATGTTGTTTGCAGAATTTACATTTTTCTAATTTCAGTTTCAGACCAACTTTATCTAGCGTTTCTAGACTGATAGTGCAAACAGAAGATAAACCAAAAGGTACCACTTCAAATCCGTAAACTCTTCCATCTACGCTGAACTCTGATAGAGTCATCGTTCTTTCTGACAACCACAATAGGATTTATGTGTTTATTATGTGTATTTATGATCCCATTCTCAATCATACTCTGTAATTTTTGCCATACTTTTTTTTGTACTTAAATGAAACGGGATAGGTTCTGCAGTTGTAGGTTTTCTGGTCAGTTATTTCAAATTTGTGCTTAAATTGAGTCGCTATAGTTAGTTAGTTTGGAACAGTCCAGTTATTTTTTTTCTTGTAAACTTCTTCAGTATATACGAGGTCTGTTCAAAAAGTATCTCGAATTTTGTGTTATTTCAAAAAATTATTTATTTATTCACAAATATCTATTTTGTCCCCTTCACAGTAATCCCCATTAGATATTATACACTTGTGCCAACATTTCTTCCAATCCTCGAAGCACTTCAAAAAATCATTTTTTGTGATCTTGTTCACCTCCTCCTTCGATGTCGTCTTTATCTCCTCAATCGTAGCGCAGCGTCGTCCTTTCATGGGCCTCTTCAGTTTCGGGAACAAGAAAAAGTCACAGGGGGCCAGGTCTGGGGAATACGGTGGCTGCGGTATCATTAGTGTGTTGTTTTTGGCCAAAAATTCGCGCACAAGCAACGATGTGTGAGCAGGAGCGTTATCATGGTGCAAAAGCCAATTTTTGTTCTTTCACAAATCCGGGCGTTTCTGGCGGATTGCTTCGCGCAAATTGCGCATAACTTGCAGGTAATATTCCTTATTGACCGTCTTACCCTGTGGCAAGAACTCATGATGCACCACGCCCCTGCAATCGAAGAAAACTGTAAGCAAAACCTTCACATTAGACCGAACTTGGCGCGCTTTTTTCGGTCTTGGCTCGTGCGACAGCTTCCATTGTGATGATTGAGCTTTGGTTTCCACGTCATAACTATAAACCCATGATTCGTCACCATTTATGACCCTCTGGAGAAAATTTGGGTCGTCGCGGACAGAATCCAACAGCTCCTTAGCAATGTTAATGCGATGCTGTTTTTGGTCGAAATTGAGCAATTTTGGTACGAATTTCGCGGCGACCCGTCTCATGCCCAAAACATTGGTAAAAATCGAATGGCACGAGCCAATCGATATGTTTAGGTCCTCGGCAACTTCTCTAACGGCGATTCGACGATTGGCCAATACTATTTTCTTCACTTCATCAATGTTTTCGTCTGTTATTGACGTGCTCGGGCGTCCGGCACGCTCTTCGTCGTTCACATCTTCTCGGCCCTCTGAGAACATTTTGTACCACCGATAAACGTTGCTTCACCATATGCCACAGTCAACATTCGGAATGCGTCCGCGCACTTAATTTTGTTTTTCACACAAAATTTGATACAGATTCTTTGATCCATTTTTTGGAATAGGCAAAAATCGAAGACGAGCCAAAACACGTTCAAGCAAAACAGCTGTCAAAATTAACTGAACATTCAAAATGGCTGAACTTGTCGACATAAGTGAGGGACATGAGTACCAACATAACGCCACAAAAAAATCGAAAATCGAATATACGTAACCCGCGGAAATTCAAAATTCGCGATACTTTTTGAACAAACCTAGTATTTTGTTTATAACATTGTTTTGACCATTTATCTGGTCTTTATTTTAAATTAAATGGCTACCAGGGCTGCATTTTCTACAGACTCTCTTCACGGTCATGCTCTTCATGGCTTCTTTGCGAACATGGTATTAATCATTGTTCATTCTGATAAAATGATTTTGAAATCTTGAATTAACAAGAATTGTATCACGTCTATAATACCGTTTGCAATTTCGATCTTGGCATCAACAGCTTAATTTGGGATTACTAATTTCTTATTTTTGGTCGTAGCCAATCTAACTTGCTTTATTTGCTTGGTTGTATTTAAATTTTTTTTTGGACAAGAGACTTGCTTCTGCGCCAGTATCAGCCAAATTGTTTATTTTCATTCAACTTAAGTAGATTTTAATGAAGAGCAATTTTTGGATTAGGTTATTGTTGAGTAAGCTGTCTTCAGGAAATCTGAATAAATTCTTGAGGTGCTCGTAGTTAATCTTTTTCTTCTTCCCTTTCTATATCCGCCCCTTGTTGGGTTAGCATTTGAAGTTTTCTTGTCCTGTAGAGGTTTTATTACATGTTTTTTTGTATTACGTGGGTAAAGCCAAAATTATTGAGAATAAGAAGCGTGATTAAATTTTTTTAAGATATTATTTTAAATATGTTCAAAGTAATTCTTTTTGGCAATAATGCACTTAACCATTCTTTTCTTCCACTTCTTAAAAGCTCCCAGCCACTCGTCTTTCGGAATGCTTACAAAATAATCGTGTACGGTAGCATCAATCTCTTCTTCAGACAGGAATTTTCTATCTTGCAAATTTTTTCTTAGTCCAAAAGATAGTCAAAACTCGTACGTTGCCAAATCAGGTGAATGTGATGGGTGTTCTATTACTTTTATCTTCTTTTCAGCGAAAAACTGGAGAGTTACGTTTGCCATATGGAACGACGCGTTATCGAGATGCAGTATGATTCCCTTAGGTATTTTGCTGAATACTTCTGATAAACATTTCTTAGTGTACCATTTAGCTGTAACTATTTTCTGTCTATCTAGGTCAATTGCACCGACCAGACCCGTACCATTAAAGAAAACTGCAATGTTTTCTTCCGTAACAGCTGTTGGAGGACGTTCTACCCCTTTTTGATGTTTAACAGAAGGTCTTTCATGTTCAAATTCTTTAAACCAGCGGTAAATTGTAGCTAAAGAAGAAGTTTGTCCAGAGAATGCTAAATCTAAACTCTTCTTACACTGATAAGTACTTAATCTTTTTTAAAATCATTATTCGAAAATGCTCTCTTATTAATTCCATTTTTTCACTGTAAATAATAAACTAAGTTCCAAGAAATTAAACTTTAAAAAATACACTGCTGGTGATAGCTCAAATATTAACAAATAAAAAAATGTCAATTTTGTTTTCCCTAGGCTACTACGTTTTCTTATTCTCAATAATTTTAGCTTTACCCACGTATCTGCCTATTTTTAATAAAATTATTTTTATTGGTCTGTGTCTTTTTGTTGGGCATTGATTTGTTTGTTGAGATCCCTTGTTTTGTTGGCCTCTTGTATTGTAGTTTCCTTTCTTTCTGTTATTGTTGTATTTTCTACTATTGTTATTGTTTCTGGTGCTGTTACGGTTGCTTCTATTGTTATTGTTTTGGGTCTAATTGTTTCTGTTATCTTCAGAACAATTTTCTTCTAGTTAGACATAGTTGACATTTTTGGCATTTGGTATTGTCGAGATTTTGGAGCATTTCCAAGAGTTCTAACATTGGCTTTATAGATCTTGTCTATCACTGCGGTTTTAAAATGGTGTGATAACTGTTTTATAATTATTTCTTCATCTATCTGTCTGTCTAGTTGTTGGAGAATGAATTATTTGTTTATTGCATTTTTTTGTAAGACCATAACTCACTTCAAACCTGCCATTCCAGAAATTCCCGATGACTTTTTCATGTTCAACTGTGCTCCAAAAGTGTTTCAGAAAATAATCTTTCAAAATAATTTGTAGCTTCGTAGTGTTAAAGTGAGCCCGTCTTCGTAAGATGAAGGCTTAGTCTAAAGTACTGGGCGAAACTATTGAAATGATTGGCGTAGCAGAGACAGCACCCGTTATCTCAATTAATTGTTGAGCTTGCTCCTTTTTGGATTAACTGGAATTGAGCTACATCAACGTTCACCATTTTGTTCCCCCAAAGCTCTGTTGTCAAATCTTGCCACAATTCTTTCTTCAAATCCAACAAATTTGTGTTCATTAATAAAATGTTATTTTCCTTAATTCTTCTGAAAAGCTGTTTGCTATAAACCATGACAATAGTTTAATGTTCCAAATTGGTTGACCGGTAATGTCGGTCTGCGTTAGTAAATGCAATTGAATACTATTACCAACTCGCCCATCAGCATACATAATTTTAAAAGGATATTCAAGATCAGTAGCAGCAAGAAACAGCAATTCTAGAGAAGATGTCCTGAAATCTACTAAAGACTGTATGGTATAAGCTTATTATATGACAAACAACGAGAGACTTGAAGTCTTTCTCATAAAATCCATATGGAACAGAATGACCTTTCAGTCAGTAAAGAAGCAACTAAAGTGAAGAAGCGATTAAGTGTTAGAACCAACTACGTTTGGTGGCTTCATGGCTATTATTAACACAATGGGTACTGACTTTAAAAGGGCTCTGTTCATTCTGATGAACTAAATTGCTATTACTACCCCCATATGAGCGAGCAGTCGTAGGCTTCAAATTTGAAAAACATTTCCAAAATTTTCGACCAAGACATTTTTTGACTACACAAACACAGGATGATCCCACAGCGCTAATAATACGTTATGGTAATCATTCAAATTAAAGATCTCGATGTCACTTCCTATTTTATCGTTGATTTGAGTTTGCCTAAATTTCTTGTTATTAGAAAAGTCTTCTTGTATTATTATTATCATCAGTGAATTATTATTTGTATTCTGTAACAGCCACCTCAAGTTTTGATCACTCTAGTACATTGCATTTCTTGCGTGTGTTGTATGTTATTTTATTGAATTTATTGAATATTCTGCAGTACACTTACATAAGTAAATAGAAAAGTTAGTTAGTATTTATCTATATAGAAAAGTATCTAAAAAATACTTAAACTACCTAAATGAAAGTAAATATAAAAAGATTTAAGTATAAATTCGTAATTACTTACTGCCATTCAACACACGTTGAAGTTCCAAAGTAAACATTGACGTTCTAAATTACCGTTCTAAATGTAAAAATAATCTGTTTAAAAAAAGGATGTGCCTAAGACTAATTAAACTAGATTAAAGAAAACTTTTTAGAAACATCCTATCAAAACAACACTAACAGATAAAACTACAGAAAATTATTTTATATAATAAACGCAACTTTGGAAGTTAATCTGTATCTTTTGCGTGTTCTTGGGTTATTACACAAAAGCCTAAATAAAGACTCAACATTCTAATTTTTAACAGGAATAATTCTAAATGGCAAATTTGCGAAATTAAGATCTTGAATGAAAAAATTTAGCCGGCTTTCTTGTTATTTATGTGCTTATTACGTGCTTGAAATGTTTATTTCTATTTCCTTTGTTTTGTATGGTGTAACGTATGGAAATACGGTTTTCTGCAACAGATCGATTAGAGAATTAAAAACAAAGTTATTCTTGAAACATTTTATTTGTAAATAAACGAAATAAACGGGGTGAAATGGTAATAGAAACGTTCAGATTGTCGTACGGATATAATATTTTAGGAATTATTAACATTAATAGAAGTAGTTTATAAAATTTCCTCGAGTAAATATAAATCTTGTAAGTTTGCGAATAACTTAAATGAGATTACTAAAATATGCTCAATTTATAAATCACGAGAAAATATTGCAGCTTTACTAAAAAGCTGATGGTTTAGAAGCTTCCAATTAGTATAAATTTTAAGTTACGTTTTTGACACGGAGTGTTTCGGATTTGGATTTTTACTTGTATTAATTCTAGTTGTTTTTGCGTGATACAAAGCGGGTTCATAGAATTAAAGTTCCTTAAAATGCAGCTGCATTTTAAAAATGAACATATTCAACTTTTAAGTTTTGCACGTTGCGGAAACACAAAACTAAGATTTCTTGAGAAACTATTTGCAAATATATTAATACGTTAATTTCATTGGCAACAGTTTATAGAATCTTAATCTCTTTATAGTAAAATTTGTTTTGATAGAAATCAATTTTGCAACTTGATTCATTTTATTGCATTTGTTTTGCTACAAAAATTAGAATAGTCCAAAATAATTTTATTATTTAACAGCTTTATATAGCAAATTAGTAAAATTTCTAAGGCACACCATTTTTGACAGAGCATCAAGACTTTCCTCGTCAAATATCTTTAGGTTTGATTTTACTCCTTGGGAATTGCACTGCCGGTCAAGGTTTCAGACTTTGAGAAAATTACGTCTTTCCCATAGCAAGTTACCATATTGGATTAATTTTGGGCTCAATCAAGCCTACAGTTCCATCATCTGCGAACCATCCCATCTTCGGCATACTTGAGCTAGTAAGCAGGTATACTTTGTAATTACCGTAAAGGATTGTTTTCGATTTTAAAGCATAGCAAGTTTCAAGGTGATCTACTTAAACAAGAAACTGTGTATTGATCCTTCGCATTGTTTGAGTTTCATGAATTAAAAATTGTGTAAAATTGTTTTTTATTTTTCTCTTTATTCTTTCTATTCTGTTTTGCTTATTAACTTTATTTAGAGTAACACATTCAAAATCTAATTGGAAATATTAATTTACAAATAAGAGGAAAGATTTTTTAGCTTCGAAACACATTAAAGACTTTACAAAAGATATTTGTTACTACATTGTCGTATAGATTTTTACAGTTGGTTTCATCAGGACTGCTCTTTTCGAATGTGCTCGCGTAATTTACCCTACGAATTTTACCAACAGTTAGAATATTTTATAGAAATTTATTTTCTCATTTAATGTTTTAGAAATGCTTGAATTTATTTGATTGTGGTTCACTTTTCTAATTAAATAATTTAATGTCTCTTCAGTTTTTTTGGAAGAAGTCTTCTGAAAACCTTCCATTGTGCAATTCTGTGTGCTCTTTGATAAATTCTATATTTTGAGCCAAAGAATCAAATTTAATAATACATACTTGACTTTGTATAATTAAATTGAAGAGACCTTGAGGCTTTAATAATTACTAATAAATCACCCTCTAGGTTACACGATTGATATTTCTAAGGATGCTAATTTAATTTTCAATAAATAAAAATTAATTAATTCGTAAGAAAATGTGAGTTTGTAAGTAAATCCATAATAAAAGTTATTTTAATCAAGTAAATGTAAAGTAATTTGAATATGATGCAAATTCTTATTACCAATAATTTAAAAACTACTTTCAATAGCATTATACAGATACTTTATTAACCTAAGTATATCCATCAATCATTTTAACTTTTCAATATTTCGTAATTGCCTATATGTTTGTATCGAAAAGTTCTAAGATAAAAATATACACTCATTGGGTTTCTGAAAAACAAAGTTCGGCGTATTATATTGTGTGTGTTTGCATTTTCCTCGTCTAATATAATGATGATCGATTGGGGCAAAACCCCGCTTCGTGTCAAGTAGAAACACTATTAACTTTTATATTTCCTCAATGAAACTACAAATAACTGGGTATATTTCGAATGCAAACATTATTAGCTGATTTATACTGCATTTAATGCCAAAATAGTTAACCCCTGCACTTGGGCAAATTTCTAAAAAAAGACTGGGAACTGTAAATTGGAATTCGAATTCATAGGATGATCACTTCTCCGATTCTATACGTTGTTGGACACGGGTAACTGCATTTCTCATTACATCGATTTGTAATTTCTGTCGGAATAGCTGTGGCAAACGGTTAATCGCTCCTGTAAAGTGATTGTTTGGATGTTGTTGTGGATTTCCATTAGCCTGAACCACTACATTCTGCGTATTCAGCGCTTGATAGAAAGCAATTTGAGAAAAGTTCATCATGTTTAAAAATTTCACACTTTATACCAGTGTCGATTGTTTGAAAGTTTTCCATTTATAAACTTCACTTTTATAGCTTGGCTTTTACGACTGAAACTTATTTTCTGGAATCTGTTTTTATAACTTGAGATTTGTCTAGAAAGTTACAAGAAAATCATGCAAAATTGTATAAAATAGTAGAGATAAAAAAAGTTAGTTGGTATTTTATTGCAGTAAATCTATATAACGCACTTTTTATATCTCTTTATATCTTTTAGAGTTTCCGATTACACGTGCCGATTTCCCTGTTGGTTTGAGAGATACGTCTAGGTGTATTACCCTAAAATTAGTACGATAAGTCGTTCGAGAGAGTCTCCGTAGTACTAGAACGACATCTAGCTACGGTAAATTGACCTAGACCTATGAATGTCCTTGTTTGGTCGACGTGCCCTTGTATTTGCATGTGTTTGACTTTTATTAAACAAGTAAGAAAGGTATTTGAGCTGATTGAGCAAAAGCTAATAAAGAAGAAACAAGTATAATTATTACCTACCAATTGGAGCAAATCTACCAAAAACATCGGCACGTGTAAAAAGTCCTTTACATAGTTAAACAGTACCTATCAAATATTTTTTTCGGCGTAAACTATTTCAGTTTTTATTGTACAAAAAATATTGGTATAACAATGTTCATCCTACATCTTTACATTTTTTAGTTTTTAGTTACAGGGCTTCAATTTTCTTTTTATAATTTAATTTCAATGATCTTACAAATTTGGAAAATCACGATCAAGTGATCTAACTCTTTTGGTTAATTTAACAAAAGCAAAGAAAATTGAAAAAACTCATATAAACTTGCTCAAAAGCGTTTTCGGGTAAACATATCGTTCCCTCGTTGTTTACAATCAAACTGGAGTGGTTGGGACCAACCTGATATCACTTTTTAATTCGCTTAACAGATACATAGAACATATACAGTTTTAGCCGTAATCAAAAATAATAGAAAATTTACAAAGAGTTTATCTGTTTCAAACACAAAAAACTTTTGCATAGCTGTACAATCCATACTCTTTTACATCTCTTTTACTTAATTTCTGAATCTTCTTTTTAGACAAAAGCGAGAAATTTTAAAAAATTCAATGCATTTGCAGTGGCAAACAGATTTTGTGTTACGATGCCCAAATTAAATATTGGAATACGCCAATAAAATTCTTTATCTATTGAGAAGAATCTTGTATGTATTTCCTGTTTTCATTAGGATATTTAAAGAATTTATTTAATGAATTAAAAACTGAAAGCAAAAAACTAATTCTTGCTGGAAACTTGTAATAAAACAAGATTGATATGTGGTGCCATGATGGCTTGAAAGACATACCTCTACCACTACCCTTACCAATAACAGAAGTTCACAAGCTAAAAAGCGTTTCAGACAGTTATAGCAAACTACTAGCAAATTAAAGCTTGTGCTGATCGGTGAGTCAAAACACATACTATAGTTCTAAACAATCTCACTAAGGTTCAAAACCCATAAGGATTATGCAGGCTTCTTCATACGTTTGTCTAGCTTGCCTTACCCCGAAAGATGCAATCCTATCCCTTGATTTGAATTTTGTAGCCACTATAGGTGAAGAGTATTGAAAACTTAAATTATGCTCACTATGCAGAAGAAGCAGTTCAATAGTAGCTAGTCGACAAGAACAAACGAAGATTAGCCGAGAAAATCTTATTTGATTAAGATACCAAAGCGAACAGGGTTTACCACTCTCCTCTGGTGCAGGTTCAAGATGTATATCAAAAGTGTTTGATTCGAATTGGAAGCTTTTCGTTAATGGACGACAACCAAGGTCTTAACTTATTCTCTGCATTCACCAAAGAAGAATTGCAGAAAGCCATCTCTTATGAGATCACTAGCAGCCGAGCCAGACAAAGTCGACATACAAGTGTTCTTCTAATTCCTGAAACTCATATACTTTACAAACAAAAGAATACGGCACTGTTCTCATTCCTAAAGATGGCGATGCAAACAACTGACGGTCGATAACCATTACCTCCACTTGGGAAGCTCTAAATGTGCTCTTTTTACTGTTCGAAAAACCATTTCGCCTCAAATTGTCGTCGCCCTTAACCTAAATAAAGTTTTTGACACCGTTCATGATTGGATTAAGAAAGTCTTTCAGAGATATATATCATCAAGTCATATCGAGACTCCTTCAGATTTATTTGTGGTAGTGACAAGTTGATTACAAAAAGCGTCTTTCCAAAGATTCCTTATTACACGTCACATTCAACACGGTCTTGGACGATCTCCTTACATGTAAGCTTAACCGGCCGGGCTTCCTTTCAACACCAATCAGTCTGACTTTTTTGTACCGACCGATTTATCATTGTTTGACAAATCACCCAGAGAAGTTAGTAGTCTCCTACGTCGCTGCTAATTCTTTTTCGAAGTTCAACATCTTAAGATGAATCCATTGAAGCTCACTGCTACATTTGGTGTGGTCGTTTGTAAAAACAAAAGACTTTTTATTGCCCAAAAGTTTGAATATCAGGGTAACAATAACGTTGTGTTTTCAGAATAATCTGAATTAAATTTCCAATTTGTCATTCCCAAGATTATATATAACTTGTAATCATTGTCTATCTTTAAGACGGCGTAGATAAGAATTCCGTTCTATACCGAATGGGTTCTACGCTTCCAGTCGTAATAGCAGTTGGGTATCCCTAGTCTGGCTGCCATGGGGCTTTTATGGATGCGGAATCTTTGGTACAGGAACCAATTATTATACGGGCCCTTCCATGTAGATATGTCTCGTTCGCCGGCGGTGAGGCGTTAGGCACGGTATCCTGACGAAGCGTAAACCCAGACCGCTTAGATCAGCTAGCAGAAAACGGGCAGAATATGTCTGGAAAGACGATTCGTAATTAATTGAAAAGAATGGGTGCCAAGAAGTGATGACAGAGGTGGTGTTATTTGAGAGAATAGATTAGGAAGGGCGAAGGAAGCAGTACGGTAGAGAAAATCTCTGCTGGTGGGTGTGTCTTCCCCCTTGGTAATAAGTACGTATACGAGATCAGAGAGAAAAGAGGTTGGCGGGACCATTATTGGCCTGCAGTTGCTGGAAGGCCGTGACATGAATCAAACAATTTAGACGAAAGATGATAATATTACGAGGATAGTAGAGAATGTAATATCACTAGATGGAACTTTCTTTGCGACGTTCTGCAAATCCAAAGATCTCCCTCAATTCAAATTTAAATGTCTCCAGAGAGCTCACAGTATTTCCAGCGCATCTGGAAGAACCAGTCTTCCTGTAGCATTTTCGAACTCCATTGCTTGACAGAAATAGCAAAGCATGGACACTCGAAGAATGAAATCGCAAGATTCTGGTTACAAATTTAGAAACTTCATCCACGGCTTACATCAAGGGAACGAACTTCCTACTATTGCTACCGTATATCAAAGTGGCAAAACTGCAAAAGTGTCGTACAAGATGTGCCAATAAGATGAACAATTATTAGAAACTAACATTAAAAGAAGACTAGTTATTGAAAGGAAAAACACTCTACCCATACTGCTACACGCAAACCCGTGTCATGGATTGTTTTCTATGTTAGTATGAAAACGTCTACTGATCAAGATAGAGTGTCTGTGATGTTTAAACAGATAAAACAGCCAAATGTCTCGTCAACTAATTAATATGACAGTGGCAAAACCATAACAAACAAGATGAAAGTGTGGTTTTGATAAGATGATTGAAGATCTCGTACGAATAAATACAGGGTGATTTTATACTGACAAGTTATTGATGTAATTTAACATGATTCTTGACTAAATCGGAGGGATTCGACATGAATAAAATTTACTTTCTCCTTTTAAAAACACTGATAATAGAGTATGTTAGATTTATTTAGCATTAGTTGTTAATTAGTAATTCTTAAGGGTACGTACTATAAAGAGAGTCTCTTAATGACTGTGCAACTTTTCGAAGTTTCCTCGTATTAATGATTATTTTAACCGCAGCTTAATTTCAAGACTAAACTTAACGGCTCATTTGTGAAAAGTAGTTTTGATTAACTTATCTTATTTGTATATAATATGTTGGTTGTGTTATTCTAAAAAAGTGTTTTTGTTTATGTAAAATCAACAAATAATAAAATTCCAAATTACTTAATTATCTGAGACGTCTTTTAATTACTTTTTAATCTCGTTATGTGACCCTCACAATGAACAACAATGTTCTAATTAAAATTTCTTACAATTAGTAGCAGATTATTTCTAGTTTTTCTTTGATATAAATTAAAATACATAGTTAAAATTGTACAATTAATAGATAAAGTTTTGTTTGATCAACAAAAACACAATACAAAGCTAATTATTATCGGTTCATGCACCTACTCATATTATTCTGCTCTACTAACTATGATTATGATCTCCAGTTGAAATATAAAAAGGAGCTCTATTTACTTCTTGTGGGTAGTAGTTACTCCTCCGTAAGAGTATATTTAATCAAATGAATGCATTATATAATTATCCATTAGCACCGCATATTCTGTAAAATGGTTTGAGATTAATGACTAGTACGTATAGCTTCAAAGGCTTACTATCTTAAATATGAAAAATGATTACAAAGTAGCATTTTTCATGGAAATATAAAATAATATGTCAAGCAAACTAATAATTTGAATTTTCAGCAATGTAAGATTAATTTTAACAAGAAAACATTTTATTGACATAAAACTATTAAATACCAATCCACGCTGGAGGGCAATAAAAAGCTGTGTATATAAATATTTGGAAATTTGTTGACTTGTCAAATAACATATTTCGTTATTATCAACAAACTATTGTAACATTCAACATAAATTTAAATTTACATTTACATTAACGTACAGACAGCCCGCCGTGTTGACAACGTCAGTTAACAGCCTTGTTCGTCCCAAACAGATTAGAATTACTTCATAGAAATATAGTCGATCTATCGTTCTATTAATATTTGATTATTTTGAGACAACTCCAACCAAATTACAGTCTATAATTAATTTAAACGGGAAAAGTTTCCGGAAACATTTCGATGTTTGCTAACCTAACGTATTGATCTTTTTAACGTCAGAGTTCGGAAAACTTTTCTATAGATATTTAATTTATTGTCGTTGTTTTCAATAAAGTATTATTTCTATGCATTTTTAAAAAGATGATTTATATCCTACAACTCTAATTAGTTTATACAGGAACGACATATTTAAATATTAATTGGTACCTTTGTATTTATCAGTTTATTGAATAAGAGAACTCTACTCTCAGGCGTATCTATCAACATTCTGGGAATTAACCAAATTATATTTTAGTGTTATTATACTAATTCGTTTTTAATTATACTTTACCAGAATACACAAAACAACGTTAACAATATGCAAGAAATTATACCTTAAGAATTTTAACAGGTAAATTTAATTCGAAAACAAAAGACATTCAACAATCCAAGTTAAAAAGTTCACTCTTTTTTGTAATACGAATCTTAAATCTAGTACTCCTGAAACAATACCATACAATCTTCGTAAAACCATTTGTTATTTGACGACTTTGGAGACTCTTGAAGAGTTGGTTAAGTTTCACGCCTTTGTGTTCTATTCTTTTGTCTTAGAAAAAAATAAAATGGAATAATATTAGTCAGATTATTTTGTTTACTAACCACAAATAAGGATAAAAAAAGGTACATAAAACTTGTCGTTTGTTTTGTGTTTTCTCAATAAATAATTGATAGCCTAACTAGAATAAACTGTGCTTGTACCTACAGTACATGATCGATATAGTTAGTTATACCAGAAATTACAAGCTATCTCTTTCTGAGTGATTTTTTATTAAATTTTGTCCTGCATTCAAAAATGATATCTCATATCTTATAATAGTAGACTTACCGCTTCAGCTCCTTTACTTCCATCAAAGAAAACTCCATCTCTTTGGGTTCTTGATATGTAGGATATCTATAAAAGAAACAAAAAATTATCAGTGTTACATGGTTCGTTCGAACTTCCTTCCTATCCCTATCACTATCACTATGACTACCAACAGAAAAGGTTCCATCTCCGTAGGACCATCTGTCCCTAAGATACAAGCAAAAAGACGACTTCACAAATTTGAAGAATCACGATTCAAGCAACGCTTACCTCGCTGTTTACAGTCAGACTTACTTAAGGCACAAAATATATCTAGAGACTAAATTCACAAAGAAACCTCTACAGTTAAAAATAATTTCTATACGATTCTCAAATTTTTTACCTGAACTCATCATGCATCGTTCGTTTGAAAGTTTCGTTCCTACTGCTACCAACAAACAAGGTTACATCACGATAGGACTACCTGTTTCTCAGATAGAAACAAAACCCAAAGAAAAAAACAAAAAAAGATCTATGTAAACTTTTTTGCAATACTGTATGCATTTCAATTGTTTTGGTGCTTATTTTGGATATAAAGCAGATGAATGTGGGCATTTCTAATTGATTATGGCAAATTGAACTGTCAACAGAAGGTAAGCAACAACACAAAATGAGCAATTTTTAAAAAACGTAGCAACTTACGTTAATAGTTCAATTCACCTTAAGCAATGGAAAACAGAAGTTGCACTTGCTTGTTTTTCATGTAAAGTACATATTAAAGTTGGTTAGTATGAATTGAGCTGCTAATGTGATTTGTTAGGTTAGGTAGTTGCTTTAAAAGAATGCTCATTTTCTGCTGTTTCTTTTGTGTTGTTTTGACTATCAGTGCAATTCAAATGATTTAGTTAGAAATATTTACTTTCATCTGTTTCATATCCGAAATAGGCACCAAACCAATTGAAATTAATTTATTTACATGGCTAACGCGATTTACTCTCATTAAAACGAGACGTTCAGTGCTGTAACTTTCGATGTACTATTGTTATTCCCTTTTCAACAACATATTTCAAGTGGTGGGGGGCCATTTAAGATCTTCAAATGGGGGGTAGTGAGTTACACTTACGCTTACTCCATAGCTGTAAAAAAGCGTCCCCCTTCAAATAAAAGTCGGCACGTCTTGGCGTTTTTTGTATTTCCAGTAGTTTTAGACTTATCAAGCCTGACTCGTTTTATAGTGAACACACTGTATCTTCGCTAATTAAGGTCATGAACAATTTTTATTCCATTAAGTCTGTAGCAAGAGCTAATTTGAATTGGTATATAAAAGTTATATTAGCATGTTCCGAATTAAATTTGCACGTTGCAATACAAAATTCGTTTGCTAAGTGAAATACAGACTATACCATGTTTGTCTTGCATCTTACAAATCTAGAATTACCGGGTATGATTGTTTTGAGATTGTTTTGGGAATTTAATTTCTAAATTTATAGATTCTCTAGGGTTCATGTGTTAAATTAGTGACCATTCAGGTGGATTATAGAAACTGCCCTGCAAGTTTTAACACTTCTGTTTGAAATAGATCTATGTCACATAAGGTTGAAGGATCGCAAATTCTCAATTGCTGAAAACGGCTTCCTATAGAGTACCTAAATTTCTAATCTTTGTCGACTGAACTTTGGCGTTAACTTTGTGCAGGTTCATAAGATGCCGGCGGCTTCAATAATTAACTGTAGCAGGGTCATCTTCGAAAGTTTCAAATAAAGCCAGGAATAGACTTGCAAATTGTTATTTATAACACACTATATACCGGGTGTTACGCAACTAAGGGCATCCTTATCTTCTTTATTTAAAAGAAAATGCAAATTGACAGGTGTAATTTAATTACTACTTCACGTAAAGCTTTTAATTAAAAAACCTAAGAAGAATGAACTCTATAAATTTAACGAGTCAACAACATTTTTCAAATTTTATTTTCTTTAGTTTATCCAGATAATAAATAAAACATCGATGCCCTTAATTTTGTTGACATCCGGTATAACCCCAATATTTCTGTTTCATCAATACGGAAACCTTGACTTAGTTCTTACTAAACTTTGCAAAAGTAGGGACAATTAAGAAAAGAAAGATGTTAAAAAATGAAAAATGTTTTAAAAATAGTATGAGTGTCATGGGGTTTGATTTGCATTCATTTGGCTGTCCGTCGTGATTTATGTACTTTCCCCTTTAATTTAACCAAAAAACAAGAAATATGGGAGGGCAAACGTCTAATTTGAAATCGTTTGCGTAAAAGTATCATAAAAGTTGGTGAATTAGAATCGATTTAAATAAATATAACCTTTCGTTCGAGTTGGCGTCATTATTTTCGATACAGCTTAGGAAATTATAACGACTGAAACACGGATTCGTGCGGAAAATGTGTAAGCAAGGGCTATAACCGTAATATTGCGTATATATCACAAATTAAACTTGATTTCATGTGATAACACTTTTATAGCTGCATACAAATTATAAATTAATACACTTCTTGTTGTAGTTCCTAAATTCCAATTTAAAATAACTCTTTTATGCTCTACACGCGTGGTTTATACCGGTGATTATACATTTCTTTTACTACTTTTTAAAATTGTTTCATGAAACGTTACATCAAATACAATTAGGATTGTTTTACTAACGAGAACTGCATTTATTAACTGTAAAATGAGGAACAAAATACGCTTTTTCCTAGTTTTACTCGTTGAATTTATGCAGTAAATTCTGCATGTTACGCAATTAAATCTTGTACAATGTTACAATTGGAACCTTACCGAGGCGTGGATCAACAGAATAGTCTATTCATTTATTGTTAAATGTAAATTTTAAACTTCTATTTTTATATTGTTTATTGTTTATCTTCAGTTGTCTAAAATATTTATCTAAAAAAGTTATACAAAGCATCAGTACATATAAAAGGTTCTTTCATTGACATTGCATGCAACACTTTTTATTATTCTAGTTGTCATAAAACTCTACAGATAAATCAAGATACTATATTATGTTCTTGTTACAAGCTTTAAAAGTAAATTTTATTATTACTTATTTTCATTTTAATAACGACTAAAACTTTTACTGTGACTTGTAACATTATCTATTTCTTTGCCGAGTTTTACAACCAAAATCCAAATAGGTATAATTCTAGTGTGGTGGTATCACTGCAGTGACAAAAATTTTAATTAATAAATTCTAAAACTTGAAAATTATCGACTTTCGTGATTCAAGTAATCTAAATCTTCTGATTAGCTTAATAAAAACAGTGAGAATTATAAAGCGGCTCACTTGTTGTTTACAGTTAAACTGAAGTGGTTGGACCTACCTTGTGTCACTCTTCAGTTTTATTAACAGCCTAATTGATCACTAAAATTTTCTCTAACACATATATGGTAGGAAATATGTAAATTTAGAAACTAAATTCACAAAGAAACTACCAGTTTTGCAAGAGTATTTCCCGTCTATACTAGGCTTAACCATTAGACAGAGACATAAAAGTACGTGATCACTTAAAGATGCATTTCTACTGGCTGCACTAAGAAATTGTTGAGCCGGTTTCACTCTGCTGAACATTCTCTGTTCTGTGTTGCTTTCGCTATATTTATTTATTACAAAACAGTCTTTTTCAAGGCTCTACGGACACTTTAAACAGCTAAGGTAATAACTATTTTTCAAAAAAATGTTAAGCGCTTATACTGCGTAAGTTTGTTTGTAGTTTTATGAAGCAAAATCAGAACCAGTTGCTAAAGGAGAAGGACGAAATTATTGCTTGGCGATGCACGACGGTATCTACGTCAAATTAAACGGTACAGAGACCTGCATATTATTTCGATGAGCCGTAGATAAACGCCAGTCATACTGTTACTAAAGTATGGACAGATACTACAGTAACCAGTGCAAGAAAGACCTTTTTGGAGGGTATGTCGACAGGTTTGACTAGCCCCTTGGGAAAAGAAAGACATCTGATGGTTGTGCGCAGTGGTTCAGAAAATAGATTACTTCTTTTCGAATAGAAAAAATTGGTGACTATCACGATGAAATGAACGCCACTTGATTTGAAGAGTGATTTACGGAAATACTAAAACAAATTGTAGGATAATGTGCACCCTATCATTCGAGAAAACTAGAAAAGATCCCAACCAGTAACAAAGGAAAGGCAAAACTGAGAACAAAGAATATTCATCTTGAAGAAGACATGATTAAAGTAAAACTATTATCAGTAGTGAAAGAGAACAAAACTAAAATTAGGTATGCCGTAGATGTCATAGCAGAAGATACTGGGTGAAGTGATATGAACACAAATAAAAGGAGAAGTTGCTAGGAAGAATAGAACATTTAAGTTGGAAGATGTCAGAAATAATTTTAACGCAGCGGTATCAAATCTTACTTCTAATAGCTGAGCACAATGTATATCCCACGTACTCAAGATAGAACAGAAAATTTGGAAATTGGATGGAGATGCAAGTAGAACCTTTAATTATCACTGCAGGGGATTCTGATGATGCCACATAATAAAAGATGAATTTGTATTGAGTATAGTTGTATGTTCATGTAAATAACATGACAATAACAAATAGTTGGTTCTGAATTGCAGAATTTTGAATGTTTTCAGATTCAAAGTTATCTGGAACTAAAATAATCTATGAAAATAATAAATTGACTTAATGTTTTAATTTTAAAAATTACTTTATTTAATGCTGAACGAAAAAGGATAAAAAATAAATGTACATATGCAGAGAGATATATTATATACAACATTAAACTACAAAGCAGTTTATTTGTATTTTCCGGCATGAAACTTACAACACACACCGTAAACCTTAGCATAGACGAAGCGGATGTTTTTAAGAAACTCAATGTAAGACGAACATGTTACTGCCTGTATTTCACTTGGCAAACAAATCATGTTAGACGCGCAAGTTGGAACATGCTAATAAAATTTTGATTTATTGAGGATCCATACAGAAATATTTATTTATTTATAGATTTCCTGTTCCCATTTAAATGTTTTTTAATACTTTTATAAATCTTCCTTTTTAACGAGAAAAATTATTTAACGAAGCAAAAGATTAATTCTTGCTATAAACATTTCTAGTTCATAATCTTCTTCGTAACCTAGTACCTCTAGACAAGATAAAAAAGAAAGAAAATTGCAAAAAGCCATTTTGTTCATTAATTAGTGCTGATCTGATTTAGTTCAATCCTTGAATAAATTAGTAGAACTGATTTTAAGTTTTGTGTTTCGTACAGTCTAAGAAATGGAATTTATTGTTATATATATGATTTAATTGATTTTTTGTTATGATAAACAGAAAAAACCACCCAAAAAGTGTTTTATACTCTTTTTTCCCTGTTATTAAATATAAAGGATCCAGTAGAATACGTTGCAATTTCCGATTTTCTCACTTTATTTTATAACAATAAGTTTTATTATTGTTATCGAATATCTAAAAATAACAAAGCTATAAAAGACTCACCATTTGGATGAAGCACCCTGTAACACTGGTGCTACCAAACTTTTATAACCACCGTCATAAACTATACGTGTTGAAATGTATCTATTTGATGGTAATAAAAAAAAATAAAAAGAGATAGTAAAAATCCTTCCTTATTCCTATAAGAAGTTGAGAACAAAAATATATGAATTTTTAGACTTAGGCAATTATCGTACCCGAAAATTAATCACTTCGAGATTAGAAAGTGGTAGTTTAAGCGGTTTTCTGTTTCCCGGAAGATATTAAAAAACTGTTTTCAAAGAAAATCTCCGCTTTCTATAACGGAAAACAGAATATTGGTTCCGGCTCGATAATCTTTCAGAAAGCACACTTTGCTATGGATTTTCATAAAGCTCTGATATCAAATTGAAAACTTTGTAGTTTCAAATTTAAAGATAATGCATTTCGTTTTGCATAAATGCTCTTGATATTTTTATAAGAGGAATTAATCACAATAAAGATTTCCTTTTCACATCTTTTATTACTACTAAGACAAATAAGAACAATTTGAACATAACCTAAAATCAAATACTCGATTATTATTAAATGAACACAAACCTTTACAATGAGATCAGTACAACTGGAAATAAAATTCATTTCATACTCGAATGAATATCTTCATTCCCTTATAATCCATTCAATTTTCTTAGATTAATTATAACAACCAATCACAGAAATGTACACATTATGAGTGGAATTTATAATAATGGCAACTCCAAATATTTCTTCATATTTTTTTAATTTAAAAGAAAAAAGTATACGTATAACGGTATTGAAGTATCGGGAAAAGGGCGAGTCTTATGAGGTGAACATAATAAGAACCTGACAATAATATCCTCTTACAAAAAGATGAGGCAAATTTTTATATTCCAGTATTATTACATCGCGCGAAAACGCATAATAATGAAAACAGAACGAAAGTTGAAAAAATGTTGAAATTACATTTTTTTGACACTGGATAATTATAAATAAAGATTTTTTATTAAGATTCATTTTTAAAACATCTAATATTGATTTTATTTGATAATAATGATGGTTTCACAATTTTACAATCAATCAAATAAAATGACAATAACATCAAACATTAAGTGCATACACACAGATTATGTCCCGAGTCTTTTTATGATTTTCGAAGATAATTGCAAGATTTAATTACAATAAATTTAGAATTTGTTCAACATTTATTTGATTCTTACTCACAAACCGTTTTGCCATACCAAAGTCCTCCATCGAATTGAGGGTAGCTGAGACTGGACACTGACACTGCAGATGCAACACAGTATTCAGATAGATATTGTTTGTCTACTCTATCCTAACTCTGCTTATGGTTCTTGAACATATCTGTTCACGGTTCTTCAATTCATCATCTCAAGACTCATGGTCAATCGAGGAGAGAGATAGGCCATCATCTATGGATTCAACAGCAATCATTTCAACAGACAATTAGAAAAGGGAAGATGCTAATACATATTCTTCATCATCACTTCTCTTTATTAGTTTATTGTACCATTCGTTAACCTCCTTATCTTCTACCAACCCTGAATTCACGCAACCCAAACTACCAACATGTCGTGCTCAGTCGCATTCGTGCCATTAGCAGTTTCCGCGTCGTCAGCATTAAAGCTATCATATGCAATTTACCATAGCAGAAGACAATCATTTCCTGCAACCAATACTAGAGAAGAAAGCACAGTTGCAGCCCAACCTTCATTCACAACAACTCATTGGACATGGCCGCTTGCGGAAGAAACGCAATGCCGCACTAATAGATTCAAACAACCCTATCGCTTCAAGGATTCAAGCTCTGTAGTACCATACAGTAGCGCAACATCTGCATCCAGGATTCAAATTGAAGTTAGAATCTCCCACTAAACAAACACGTCCATCTACCATTACAGCAAGAAGGGATAGATAGAGGCATAGAAAGGAATCTATCTAACCATCAAGGTTCAACAACCAAGTCCGATTCAAAAATTCAGTTTGGAAGGTTTCAATTTACCAAAACGAGAAGAATCAAAGGAGTCAAGGATTTAATTACTATCATGTCCACCGGAGCACACTTTGAAATCAACAGTCAAGCTGAGGATTTACGACCCTCTGCTTTGACGTCGAAGAAGAAGAAAAACCGATTCGAAAATGCAAATATCACAATTAAGAATCAAGTTATAGCAACAAAGCAAAAAACAAGAAGAGTTGATCAAGCTATCTCAAAACAGCTCAGTTACCATTCTAGGCGTAGGCGACTATAAATTTCATTGTTTCGTTAAATGGACTTTGAACATCTTTAAATCCATTAGATTCCAATGTAAATATCGTTAATTTCTGCATTGCCTTACCTTTCTTAGCCCCCAACTTTTTTTTTAGATTTGTTACAAAACTGTTTAGTAAATGTCTTCGGTTATTCAATTTTTGTTATAAGCAACGACAAAGGTAATTTTTCCTATCCAATCATCTTATGTAGCCACTTTGAAAAAAAATTTTCTAGTTGCGTTAGTGAACATATTATGAATAATAATAAATAATCACACCAAACATCTTATGATAGCGGACTGCATGTCTCCAACACTTAATTTTGCTTCTAGTTGTTCCAAATCTCGAATGTGCTCTTTCAAATAATCTCATCGTTTATTGCACAGAAAATTGGAAATTCTGCAACAGTGGGCATGCTAAGTGATGCCGTTTTTTTCACAATTATGAATTATAATCGGAATCATTAAGGATTATCCTGTAATTATATTACACTATACAGGCTGTATGCAATAAAAATATTGTTCACTTGAAAGAATTATGCTGTGGTTTATTAAATTTTCCAAAGTATGCAGGAAACTATTCTCCATGAACAAATTAATTAACGCCGTTAAAGTTGGAACGGTTTACATTCACGTATGTAAATGTTTAGATTTAATTATAATATCAATTCTTGAAAATTCAATATAAAACAGCGAACTACATTTCCAAAAAATAAATAATAAATTACGTTGAGTAAAAATGAAAAACAAAAACAATTATTTAATTACAAGGAAGTATCCAACATTTTTTACGCTTTAAATTGTTTAAACGTTTCTCTCTCCTGCTGGAATTCATTAATAATTTAGTTCAATTAACAAATAGTAATCAAAATTTTTGAAATATTACAGTACTACTCACTTTTTTCATTTTCACAATTATCACCCTTAGCTTCATCTAGAGACGTTACTAGTTTGAAGATATATTTAATCGCTTCTTGACATCTAATATTGTTAATTGTACTGAACTTAATAAATCAAACGGTTTTTTCTTTAATTTTTATCTACAGGATGTTAAATACAAAACATGTTAAAGTCCCCATAAACTTATAAACAATAGTTTTCTAATTACAACGCCCTTTAAATATATTTTTCTTTGAACAGTTTTACCTGTCGACCTATTTTAACGTTACAAGACAGCCATATACAAAACAAAATATGAAATATGACACCGGATGTTCCTGAAACTCTTGTTATTGCGCGCATAGTTCGTTTATTAAACCCGTATGTCATAAACGTTAAATAAGGAAATCCTTGTAATTCTGTGAAATTCTAGAATTTAATAGCTTTTATGTTCGTTTGTAATTTGATTTAATGCAAAAACTACTTTACAATCATTGCACCACACCGTTCTGTAGTAATAGTAATGGGATTCCCAAGACTATCGCGGAATTTCTTCCTTCCTATTTGTAATAGTGTCAAGGGGTGGGCGACTTCGAGAAATATTGGTTTCTATTTCTACCACAGCAGACGTTACTTGCACCCAAAATTATGATGCACTAGAACGATTTTCTCCACCTTAAATCCAGAACACAATATAGAACCAACATAATTTAGCGACGCTATTTATATTCAGTTTATAAACAAGAATAAATAAGAAACGCAAACAAAGAATCTAATTTGTTTTTAAGGGACCGCCCTTACTTGTAATAAAACTTCATCGATTGAACTATTGTTCGAAAGTTTTGACTTAAAAGAGACTGACCTAAATGAAGCACAGATTTCTAATCAAGCACTTTAAAAGCAAATGCAATTTTACCACCCGGTTAAAGTGTTAGAAACTCGATTTCCTTTTTAATTACGTAGCGGCCTCGATGCATAAATGCAAAAAGATGAAGACACATTTGATGGTGTTGAAAATGTGTATATCCTGACATGTACAGGCCAAACAATAGGGGTTCGCTCAATTAATTTACAGACATTGTAATAGCGTGTATCGTGGACCGCACACTGAAGCATTAAATAATAACCGAAACATGATCTCGGCTGCCTGAACCACTCACGCACACATGATCAATATAATATACACTGGAATTTAAAAATATGAGGGGCTATTATTTCCAACCCTTTGCTATAGAGCCTGTCATAAACAATAACCGGAATCCAAAATACAAACACACACACTTCTACTTGTGACCACATCAACGCAGTTCCATTATATCAAGTACCAATTCGAAAATGTCTGCAAACTACCAACTAACAGAAATTTAATTTTGTTCTTGCTTTGCCCAGTTTATTTTTAGTCGGTTTAAAATCTCTTCTGTATAGAAGTGAAATTCCATTTCCTTTCATTTGTAGTTTTAGTAAAAATTTATCCAGAAATTGCATAAAAGAAAATTGAGTTCCGTTGGTTTAATGATGCTAAAGAAGATTACAATATTTGAGTTAACAATAATAAGATAGAAAAATAGGAACAAACACAGCATATAAAGCAGGAATTGAAATCGGAAACTCAAGTAAGTTAAAATTGGAATGGATGTATAGAAAAGTGGTTCCAATTCAATAATAGCGTCTAGAGATTTTTGGGTATCGACTTGCCCGTCTCTACAATAGTAAGCGATAGCAGTTAAGGAAATTTGTAATGCAAAAATCCCAGAAGTCTCGAAATGAATATTTGTTTAGCTTGGTGGTAACCAATACAATCCATCACCTTCGGGTTAAAAGTTAGAATTTTTTTAAAAAAAGACAGTTGAATCAGTATGAATTATCATTTGGAACGTAAAGATCTTTTTGGGCATGCATCTAACAAGCAGAAGATAGAACACTATTTAAAATTGATGTAAACCCAATTAAGTGCATTCAGATAAAAACATTTTTGATAAAGTGCATATTTTCCACCAAGACAATATTTCAATTCCTATGCAAGAATTAGCACAATAGCAAAAACTTGAACCTTTTAGAACCTACTTGGTCGACCTATTGGTGCAAAATTTCAGCAATGCCAAAGAAGATTTATGCGTTACTTTATGAAGGTAGCCCTAAAGTTGATCCACTAGATAAGTTGTCTAAACATCTTGTAAAAAAACGTTTCTTATTGTTTACCGTTTTGATATAATTTGGCCTAAAGTGGTAACTTCTATTTTTAGTTTAATAACGAAGTAAATTTTAGGCAAACTTTTAGACTGATCAGATACCACGAATGAAGTCTACCAAGAAGCATAATGTAAATTTATTTAGGTTTTATAAAATTCTAAAATTGCCATAGAACTGTTACGACTTTTAGTGAAGTATCGACACTTACTTACAACACTTCTATAATCCAGGACCTTCACTTCTGTGTACACAGACAAGTCAAAAAACGAAATAACGAAATAATTTTCAATCTGCATGTCGGCAAAAGTGATGGACAGAACAATCACGGTAGTGCCAAATCAAAATCGATTTACTTCATCATGAACTATTACAGACCAATAAATTCCACAAATTCTTCAAACTGTAAGTTCCAAAATGCAGAAGCTTGTCTGCGCTTCTCGACTTAGAAATTAAAGGAAACAAGCTTGCCAAAAATAATATCGATTACTAACTGGAATTCTAAAGATGAGCCAAAGTTCTATTATTTAATCAATGTAGATGAGTATAGCAAGGCCCAAAGTACTATAATGTGGTAGTTGCTCAAAAACGGGTTTTCTTTTATAAAATCTTTCAGTTTTTGATAGTTTATGACTTGTCAAGTATATCGTATAAAAAGTCATTTTAGCCAGTATTTGAACCAGTCGCAACGAGCGCCTTATCCACTAGAACACCAAAGCGGTATGGCTCCAAAAGTTAATTTTCAATTTTGCTATTATTAAATTGGTAAAGTCTTGACTCTACATGGTGTTCTGTGACACACATTCGATATTTTACCAAGTGGAAAATAAAAATCGGACATTTTTAGTTGTAGACTGCAAAGCACAAAGATCAGAATTTTTAATTAACCCACTGTACTAATTTTTTAGAACGGTTGCCGGCTCTGGTTGAGTCTAGCGTCAAGAAACCCACATCAATAAGGTTTCGTCGTTTTAAACTACTGTGCATGGGTATAGCATGCACCCCATATTCAATTTAAATCAACAAAAGCTTGTCGACGTAGATATTTTCGACATACAATTTGGCCAGGGCGTCAACCATTCTGAACAGCTATTGTAGTGGGTTAGTGCAGTTAAAAATTGTTGATAGATATAATTTTGTTTTCTCTACTTCTGTACTGTAACGACCTAAACTATACACTGATTAAATTTTGGATGTATGTGACAGGATCTCCTGTACGAGGGTCGTTTGAAAAGTCCGTGCAAAAATAAAAACTACTTAATTGTTTGGGGTAAACCTTTTTTATTTTTCAACATAGTCTCCTTTTAGGCTTATACACTTCGTCCAACCCTGCTCTAGTTTGTTGATCCCTTCTGAATAATAGGATTTGTCCAAGTCTGAAAAATAGCCATTCGTTTCTGCAATCACCTCCTCGTTTGAATAAAATCTTTTTCCCGCCAGATATTTCTTCAAATTGGGGAACAAATAGTAGTCCGAGGGAGCCAAGTCTGGAGAATAGGGGGGATGTAAAACGAGTTGGAACCCTATTTCCATTAATTTTGCGACCACAACTGCTGAGGCGTGAGCTGGTGCGTTGTCGTGATGGAAAAGGACTTTTTTGTGGGCCAATCGTCGGCGTTTTTCTTGCAGCTCGGTTTTTAAACGGTCCAATAACGATGAATAATATGCACCTGTAATAGTTTTACCCTTTTCCAGATAGTCGATGAGGATTATTCCTTGCCAACAGGGCGTCCAGAACGTTCAGCGTCACTTGTGCCCATATGGCTACTCCGAAAATTTTGAAACCATTTATAAACTGTTCTAATCGAAGGTGCAGAGTCACCATAATGTTTATCAAGCTTCTCTTTAGTCTCCTGAGGCGTTTTTCCTTGCATAAAGTAATGTTTAATCAACACACGAAATTCTTTTTCGTCCATTTTTTGAAAATCACTCGACTTCCTCGATTCAAACGAATGCCAAACCCAAAGAAATAGACCGATCTGGCTGAAACTTGGTATGTGTTCTTCCAAGAGATGCTACTAACTAAACATAACCTCGATATGCGCCAGTAGTGCCATCTCTCCCACTTTGCACGGACTTTTCAAACGACCCTCGTATAGTACATTAATACTACACTTTAGGCAGGCTCTAAACCCGTGTCGAGCAACCAAAGCTCAATTCAAACCCAGTTAAAGCATGCGAACGATAGTAGTTGATACACTGGTTATCCATCGCTGATCTTATACATGACGCTAGAATCAAAAATAAGAAAGATTCTAAATGAATACTTTTTCCTGTGGGGAAAACCTCACTTTAACCGTACCGTTGCGATAAACACAATTGACAGTTGATAAATTCACCTTTCAAACTGTCCGGAATAATAAGACACAATGCATCGTTCCTTTTTGCATTTTCCTGTTACTTATGTAAACCTGCCTTAGGTACCGTTTTTGCATAGCTTAGAAATTATTAGCGTGGTGGATATGCTAGAGGCCTGCACGGGCCGAATTGTTTAGTCGGGCTGGGCTTCACTTAAGAAATCTATTGACTTTTACGGGACTACCCCTGCTCGTGCTTGTTGGAACTCTCAAGCTATTTGCGACGTTATGTTTATCTTGATTCGAAGCGGACCGGGCCCAGATCGCATCGGAGGATTGTCATTCTAACTTGTACAGGCGTTATTTCCCTACGGATTTGGACAAGCACTATTTTTATATTGAATTGAAGAGGATTTTTGAACTGCACCGAGTGGAGAAATTTCTTTTACTGGATCAGAGGAGCGTTATTTCGTACGGACTGAGAAGGGCATTATTTCCATACTTAACCGAAACGGAGGAGTTTTGTACTGCACCATAGAAGCCTGCACGGATCGGGTTTCTTGGTCGGGTCTTTGCAAGGACCTACGTCGGCTCAATCGGGCCTGTCGGGCCTCTCGGGCTTTTCAGGCCGATCAAGAAGTTACCGGTTACTTTTTCGGGCTGAGTCAAGTTTACTCCCAGTTGAGCTCTAGGACGGGCTAATATCTAGTAGACTGTAAGATTTTGCGAGATAAATCGTTGACACCCGTCAGGAAGATTGAGCGAGTAGAAGAGAATCTTTTTATCAAGCTTGTTTGTTGTTTGTAGAATCTGAATTGGAAGATAGAGAATTTTGTTGTCATTACAAAGGACAATAATATCAGTTTTATTCATTAGTAGAATTTTTGTAATTTCTAGTAATAAATTTTGCCGACAATTGAATAACCTGTATTTAATGCATTCCATCAAACAGAAAACGAAATCTTTTGTAGGTCTTTTTTTGAAGTCTGAAAATCGAAGTTTTGCTTAAAGCTACTCATAATTTGATCAAAAAATCTAGATCAAACCAGACATCTAAGGGCTGAATTACTTAGAATTAGTAGAAAGAGAGTTTTTTTGAAAAAGCTAATTTTATACTGTCTGGTAAGATAATAAATATAGAATGTTCTGCTCAGAAAAAACTAAAACAGAATGACGGCGTACGTTTCGATATTGCCATGTATAATAAAACATTTATGTTGGAGATTTTAAGACGGCTTTTAAAGGAAAAAAGATCAGTTTTCTATTGTACTGTTGTAATCAGCAATAAACTAAAAATATTGTAGAATATTAAAATATACAGGGTGTTTAGTACGTCAGGCTTTTATGGAACACTGTACAATAGAAGATACATTTAAAACGTAAAAGTAATCGTTTTGCACAATTTTCCTTTTAGTGATAGTATTTGATATACACAGATCGCTAGAATACCTTATTATACAGGGTGATTCTGAAATAAAGGGTATCCTCTTAAAAGGTAAAAATTGCATAGTTTCCGAGAAAAATGCGATTGAAGTTTAATCGCTAAGCTAAGACGGTTCTGCTCTCATACTTTTACTTAAGCAAAAATCGATAGGGGTTGACTGACTGTCCTTGCTATTTATGTGAAGAGTATAATAGTTTCTCTGGTTCCTGCAATGCCATAAATAACCAATGGGCACGTTTATAACTTTTACTTTTTAATCTGTAAATGGAAAAATATTAAAATTTTACTGTTAGTGATTTTTTTCTGTAAAATTCCAAAGAACCAGAAACTTCAATAAGTATTATGCTACATAAATAAAACTTGGTTGAATTTATTGAATTGAATTAAATACAGAGGCGATAGTACCTCCCATACGCATGTTTCATTTAAGTAGTATGTGTATCCGTTGCCATTTAAAATGTTTTCTATTCAAGTGACTAAATAATAATAAGGGATTAAGATGTTGCTTGTGAGACTGGAGGCTAATAATTGTTCGTGACATAAATTATGATATTATTTTTTTACTATCTTAGTGCATTTCAACAACCCTGCATGTTAAACATATTTGGGGCTGGCTATCGCAATTTCTTTAATCTCCTCAACTTCAGATTTAAGAAAGGAAAGTTGTAAAATGTCCAGGGGGTAGGTTATGATGGCATTTATTGTTTATTGTGCTACTACACCTGCGTTAGTTCCCTGGTAGATTTTTATTCTTACACTACAAATCTCCTTAACTTTAACTTTTTAATCCGAAGGCAGGAGTACAAGAAACACTTTTCTTTTTCTAACCAGAGACGGCTTGAGTTTTTAATATTTAGGAAAATTGTCAAAATTTTCAACTTTCACGGAGCCACTTCGTTTTTTTATTTTTTGTCTTCTTTTAGCTTCACTTATCACCTATTAAAAGGATACCCTTTATTTAGGAATCACCCTGTATAATAATAAAAAGGATTTTTTTTTACGAAATTCCCAATAATAATTTAATAAACCAAGCATGGAATTTGTAAATCATCCCGCTAGCAACAAAAAAAAACAGAATTTTCTGTTTCTAATTGTATGAAAAAGGTTGTCATGTTCAAACTAGTGGCGGTTTCAAAGAGAAAAAACAAAGAAAACAGGAATGTCACATATGCATGTGTGTTGTTACTTTATATTTTCAAAATGAAAACAGAATCACACGATAATTTAAAACCTTTGAAAATAACAACAAACGAAATTGTCAATGATCGTAACAGAGAAATAGCTTTGAGCGTATGAAACTATACATGTAGTGGTACTGATAATAATTCTAGATATCAAAGATACGAGATAAATTCTAAAAATCTTATCCCTGTGGAAATAAGACAAAAATAGTAACGAAGCAGGTACTTTTTTTTCTTTCTGTGAATAAGATACATACGTTAGGAATTAACTAGCAAAAGTATATTCCATTTGTTTTTATACAGGTCATAATATTTTTATTAGATTTCAAGATTATGATCAAGTAACTCTTACATCTGTGAGGTTGCTTGGTTTTATATTACATTGGGAATAGTATAAAGATCGAATATGCTTTGAAATACATTCAATAAACTCTGGTTACTTTAATGAGGGTAAACATAAAATGGAAATTTATCAAATTAAGACCAAGAGTTAATCGAGTTGGTCATTTTAGTAACATAGCGTAAATTTAACTTAATCAAACTATTATTTACGAAAATTAGATGGCCTATGATTTCAGGAACTCATTAATTGCACACAACAGAGTTAAATGAGTACGAAAAAGACAAGAAATGGGAGGTAGTAGTCTGATTTGTCCTCCACTATTTCTAGCGGTTAAAATGGTTAAGGCAACCCCTGCTATTGTGTATTTGCCTTCCTAATGAGTAGGAGAATTATATGAATCCATATTCAGAGACACAACGCGCAGTGGTTGCCACCACGTTAGTAAATTTTCGTGTGCCCCTTTTTAGCTTCATCTACATTTATATACCCTTAAATTTGTGGATTACGAAATAATTATTAAATTAACTTTCAACCGTTAAACAATTACCGTGAATTTATTTATGTTAGAAATGTTTCTGTAATTAAATATCCCTCAATTGATTATTTGATATCTAATAGCGCAATTTATTTGTTTGTTATTTCTATGTTGTTGCAGATAAGGCATTGTTATTAATTAAAATCATTTTGAAATATAGCCTGTATTACAAATTACATTATTTTAGCGATCTTTGGGATAAGTTTAATCCTAGAATGGGAAGGGTAGAAAGGAAGTTTAATGTAATGATACCGAGTTTCTCACAGCTGCAGGTTCAAATTTATTTGTTTACTCCCTAGCGTTGTAAATTTAATAATTTTAAGTAAAATCTTTGTTTTATACTTTGGTAAAATTAGATTTCCCTTCTTTTTTCTTTTTTAATATACAAAATTTCTTTCTGATATAATAATTTTCTATGACGTCACAAACTGACTGGTTGATTTTGCCGGTTATACGCAGAGATGTTTTTTCTGCAAGAACGCTAACTGTAAATTTTTCGATACTATAATTAATACCACTTCTTTTTGATATGATATTAAGGTAACTAATTTTTAAACTTATTATTAACAGTAATGTTCCCCTAAAATTAATAACTTGGTTATTTGAAAATGTTAATTACTTTTTAATACCTTGTAACTTTTTCAGAAGCTTATTTAATAACCTCATCGGTATTAATGATAGATGTTTTCTAAAATTTTTTTTTGAAAAATAAATCCTCAAGTTGTAAAGCAATTATTTGAATACGTGTCTGTAATAAAGTTTAATGTGCAAAAATAACATTCTTTTTTAACTTAACAATTAAAAAATTCCTGCGAGATTAGATTACAGAAATCCCGGACGTGATTCTTAATGAACGGGGTCTAACAACAAAGTTTTTAAATTTGCGAGAACATCAACTAGGTACATTATTATTAATAATATCTCAATTATTAACTTTGTAATATTCTGACGACAATTTCAGAATTATTGAAAATTTACTATTTGAGGGAATTAATAAAAAAGCGTTTTCCTCATAAAGATTTAATTTTATATAATTTAAAATAATGTTTAGACCTTTATGTGAAATTATAAAAATTACTGTTGTTATTAATAATTTAATACTAAGCTAAAAAGAAAAAATATTTCTGATAATTAAGTAATTTGCTATTTCTATTTATATAAAAAAAATCAAAATGAAAAGTTAATAAACTACAATCTTTAATTATTTATAAACTATCCGAGTGTAGATCTCGAGCAAGATACGATAACACAATTAAACATTACTTTTCTTTGTGATTTTACTACGTTACTAAATAGTAAAATAATCAAAAGATTAAAATAGAAGTAAATCGTTTTTCTAAGTCTTTTTTTTTGGTCGAACTAAGTGTGAATTTGAGAAACTAATAAATTATATACGGAAAGCTTGTCTGAGTTACTCTATGTCTTTGCTCTTGGCACCATACCATACAGAAAATCTCATCTGAAATTCTGATCACCCTACGTATCGACTGCTAAGAAACATCCTGTATAAGAAAACTAAAATAAGCAATTATATGATAATATTTCCTTAATAAATTAATTTGGAAACTTCTCCCAAATAAAATCTTTGTTCTGAAATTAATACTAAAAGTGATATTCGCTTGTGTTCATTCATTCCAAACACACTGTATACATTTAATACTGAAGATAGATGTTTTCAAAAGAGTTCTTTGAAAGTAAAGATGAAACGGCATGCAATAATAGCTAGGGACATCAAAAGCAAAGTTGTAAGTGCAATACAGCTCTATTTTTTCAAGTCGTCTTTTTAATAAAACTATAAATAATTAGATTTTGCTCTTACTTGTAATATTGCAAAGAATACCCCAAACATTATTTTTTTGCAGTTGATGCTAAAATTATCTACCCCCATATCTACTTTTCAAGTCAACGACAAACATGAATGCGTTTGTTCAACAAACAATCTGAATAGAAACTCAAAATAAAGTTAGATTTCTAATTCAACGAATCTAAATTATTTTCATTTGAATAAATTAGAATTGAAATTGAAAATTTGATATGTTGTTTGAATAACTCAACTGAAAAAACAAAAACGAGTTAAAACAACGAAAACGTTAATTGCGATGTAATTTAAAAAAGTTATTATAGCAATCTCTTCAGGAAGCACTAATTGGTTAAACACCTAAATGTGTTGCAGGACAAATAACTGGCTGTAGCTTTAAATAGTTTACTAACACCTGTTCTTTTTTAATAACCAGTAGAAAATAATTACGCGTAGTTTTTTCAGCTCACTACAACAAGTATATTAAATTAATTTTAAAAATAATATAATTTGTTTTCATTCTGGAAAATATTCATTCATCAACGTTATACAAGCCACACATGTCGCATGACTTTAGATGTAAATGTAAATTTATGTTAATAATCATTTTGTAAAATTATTTTTAGTGAAAAGTGAATAAACTTACTTATGAAATATACCGGATGTCCACACACACTTAATAGGGAAGCTGTTTTATGTTTATCTCTTTCGCAACAATCAATACAATCTTCCAAACATCTTTTCTTTTAAGCCCTAATATTAGATTATTCATTGATCCAACCTGCATTTAATAGAGAAAAAGCAAAACAGTGGTTTATAGTTAATATTAATCAGCCTTCCTTTTGCTGTTACTAAATGATAAGTTAAAGACAAACCCTCACTTGAATTTTCTCAATAAAAAGGTAACAAAAAGAATAAACAATAGAGATTTCTTGCTAGAGGTGTACCACGCAGTTATACAAACAAAAATCAGCTAAAAAATCCCAGAATTATGTTTGGTTAAGTTTAGAAACGTCGCTATAAATTACTAGAATTAACATAGTTAACTCAATCTACACGGTTAAATGCATATAAATTCTAACATAATAAATACGAGTAATTTAATCTAAATCACGGTTAAGTTTTATTGCACCGAACTAGTTGAGTTGCGACCTTAGCCATCATAGGGAGTTAAATTCAGAATAAACACCAACTCATATGTTTGTTATTATCAATAATCTTAACAATTCAATTAATTTAAATTCATATTTTTTGATCAATTATAAACAGTACTTATAGTAGCAGTCGCTGCGTTGTCACGGACACAGTTTTATTTATATGAAAAAGATCTATTTTAGTCCCTAATGTTTAGCTCATGCAATGTCCATTGCTTAGGGTAGAGGAGAAACTGTTTTCGTCAGGTTGTATATGTTTCATGTACTTTGGAAGTTTTAAACACCTGTGAAGACCCTGGAAAAGATCATTGGTATTTGCATTACTGACACCAACCACCAGCTTATTCACTTCTATGCCAAAGCATCAGCTGGAAGAAAATATGTTTGTAAGTGAGAGTAATACGTAAAAAAACGAAATGATTAAATCAAATTACTTGGCATGGTGATTTCGTAAACTCTTTCAATCGTGAAGCCAAAGGTTAGTTAGTTCTCTCTTGATTGAGAAAAGTCTTTTTGAATATCAAGTTGCCAACCGTTCAACTCCATCCATCGCATCCGAGATGAAAAGAAATAAGAAAAACCAATTTAACCTCTAAAAGAGACATCCACGTTTTGAACGCCCTTTTCTTTTATAACGGAATCCAAGTAAGTTGTGGTATTACAATAAGACAGTGAAACCAGCATCTGTGATGGTCCTTTACCAAGAGCCTATTATAGTTTTCTTGTTACTAACTTTGACCATCGTCATTTCAAAGAAAATTCTTCAAATGTTGTCATGCTCTCAAAGACGATTCTTTCGTAACTAAAAATTCGTTTTAGGAGCAAAATGCAGATCCTACAATAGTGATGTCACAGCAACCTGTGAGAGATTTGCAAAGATTTTACAAGAAAAACATTAGAAACATAATTATTTACGTAAGAAGTCGCCTAGTAGCTCGCCCTAAAAGCTTGTGAGTCCTATGAAGACCTTTCCGGATGTAGTACGTACATGAAAAAATAAATATCTAAAATAGGAAAACCTAGAAAAAACAATATTCGATGGAAATATCATGTTGCTATGGCTTCGTTATTTTGTTCTTAATAAAATCAGTTTGGTCTACAGGCAGGGGAAGTGACGATTGATGTTTTTGAGTCAAGAAAGTTGTCACTATAGTGATAGAAATATTTTCTGTCAAGTCTAATAAATAAGCGGCTGTAACTTTAATTAAAGATCTTACAGAAAAGACCTACTTTTTGTCAACATTATTCATTGCAGTTATGAAAATTAAAAGTATCCTTCCTTTCCAAATGAGTATTTACTACCCACACTCAGTCAGTAGATTTAGTGTGAGATCTCTATTAGACTGATGGTTTAAAAAAATACAGCGCGTGAAGGACAGAGGCAGAGACTGGACTTACTAAGGAATCAGCACTTTTTTGAATACAAATTGCTTTCTATCAAGTTTTTGAGTTCCAAGGGTAACAAGATTGCTTCTTCTGAAACCACAGACTCTTTATCTCTTGGGAGGCATTGCACTCTAAAAGTACCCAACGGACGAATCATCTTGTATATGGTGGAGCACGGGTCAAGTGCATCAGACACATGTAAATTTGGAAAATATACGAAATCCGATTAGGATATCGCAATACATCGTAGACGACGTTCCATCATACGTTAATTCGTCGACATTACATTCTCTACTATGCTATATAATTATCATGCTGTAAATAAAACGTGCTCAAGTAATTGATTCATCTCAAAGCAGTCCGGAACCGCTTGTCAAAAATAAGCCCGCCAACCCCTTTCCCCTCTGACCCTATCTTTACGTATTTAATAAAAGAAGACACACCGAGCCGCAGAGGATCACTCTACCGTACTGCTTCTTTGCTTATTTTATAATTCAAAGAAACGTCTTTATGAATCCCCTGTTTACGCTCCGGCCCCTTCCCCCCGAGTCCACTAACCGACCGACCTTCACCTCTCCACCGCTTGCGTCGTCTCTTCTTCATTCCCGGTTGCTCTCTCCCGACATTTTTCGCTCGTCTTTCGCTAGCTAACCCGAGCGGTCCGGGATTGCTGCTTCGTCAGGGTACCTAGCCAACGTCTCAGAAGCCGGCAACGAGACGTATCTACGTGACGAACGGCCCCGCTCCCTTGGAAGCCCCGGGCAGCGCTCTTACTCGGGCGAGGTTGCTAGGCAGGCGGTCCGTGGCGGGTTCGAGTTCCATAGGTTAGCCT